>CM042164.1:85767286-85774786 GCA_023376005.1 Doryteuthis pealeii | reverse complement strand
ATTCATAGATGGATCCTAACAGGTACTACCACTCACAGGTATTTTTTCAAACTCTATTTCTTTAAATAAATTTTTCGTACATTTTCTAATCTATTTAATTCATAGATGGGATCCTAACAGGTACTACCACTCACAGGTATTTTTTTCAAACTCTATTTCTTTAAATAAATTTTTTCGTACATTTTCTAATCTATTTAATTCATAGATGGGATCCTAACAGGTACTACCACTCACAGGTTTTTTTCAAACTCTATTTCTTTAAATAAATTTTTCGTACATTTTCTAATCTATTTAATCATAGATGGGATCCTAACAGGTACTACCACTCACAGGTATTTTTTTCAAACTCTATTTCTTTAAATAAATTTTTTCGTACATTTTCTAATCTATTTAATTCATAGATGGGATCCTAACAGGTACTACCACTCACAGGTATTTTTTCAAACTCTATTTCTTTAAATAAATTTTTCGTACATTTTCTAATCTATTTAATTCATAGATGGGATCCTAACAGGTACTACCACTCACAGGTATTTTTTTCAAACTCTATTTCTTTAAATAAATTTCTTCAACATTTCTAATCTATTTAATTCATAGATGGGATCCTAACAGGTACTACCACTCACAGTATTTTTTTCAAAACTCTATTTCTTAAATAAATTTTTCACACATTTTCTAATCTATTTAATTCATAGATGGGATCCTAACAGGTACTACCACTCACAGGTATTTTTTTCAAACTCTATTCTTTAAATAAATTTTTCGTACATTTCTAATCTATTTAATTCATAGATGGGATCCTAACAGGTACTACCACTCACAGGTATTTTTTTCAAACTCTATTTCTTTAAATAAATTTCTTCACACATTTTCTAATCTATTTAATTCATAGATGGGATCCTAACAGGTACTACCACTCACAGGTATTTTTTTCAAACTCTATTTCTTTAAATAAATTTTTCGTACATTTTCTAATCTATTTAATTCATAGATGGGATCCTAACAGGTACTACACTCACAGGTTTTTTTTCAAACTCTATTTCTTTAATAAATTTTTCACTTTTCTAATCTATTTAATTCATAGATGGGATCCTAACAGGTACTACCACTCACAGGTATTTTTTCAAACTCTATTTCTTTAAATAAATTTTCGTACATTTTCTAATCTATTTAATTCATAGATGGATCCTAACAGGTACTACCACTCACAGGTATTTTTTCAAACTCTATTTCTTTAAATAAATTTCTTCACACATTTTCTAATCTATTTAATTCATAGATGGGATCCTAACAGGTACTACCACTCACAGGTATTTTTTTCAAACTCTATTTCTTTAAATAAATTTCTTCACACATTTTCTAATCTATTTAATTCATAGATGGGATCCTAACAGGTACTACCACTCACAGGTATTTTTTTCAAACTCTATTTCTTTTAAATAAATTTCTTCACACATTTTCTAATCTATTTAATTCATAGATGGGATCCTAACAGGTACTACCACTCACAGGTATTTTTTTCAAACTCTATTTCTTTAAATAAATTTTTCGTACATTTTCTAATCTATTTAATTCATAGATGGGATCCTAACAGGTACTACCACTCACAGGTATTTTTTCAAACTCTATTTCTTTAAATAAATTTCTTCACTCATTTTCTAATCTATTTAATTCATAGATGGGATCCTAACAGGTACTACCACTCACAGGTATTTTTTTCAAACTCTATTTCTTTAAATAAATTTCTTCACTCATTTTCTAATCTATTTAATTCATAGATGGGATCCTAACAGGTACTACCACTCACAGGTATTTTTTTCAAACTCTATTTCTTTAAATAAATTTCTTCACACATTTTCTAATCTATTTAATTCATAGATGGGATCCTAACAGGTACTACCACTCACAGGTATTTTTTTCAAACTCTATTTCTTTAAATAAATTTTTTCGTACATTTTCTAATCTATTTAATTCATAGATGGGATCCTAACAGGTACTACCACTCACAGGTATTTTTTTCAAACTCTATTTCTTTAAATAAATTTCTTCACTCATTTTCTAATCTATTTAATTCATAGATGGGATCCTAACAGGTACTACCACTCACAGGTATTTTTTTCAAACTCTATTTCTTTAAATAAATTTCTTCACACATTTTCTAATCTATTTAATTCATAGATGGGATCCTAACAGGTACTACCACTCACAGGTATTTTTTTCAAACTCTATTTCTTTAAATAAATTTCTTCACACATTTTCTAATCTATTTAATTCATAGATGGGATCCTAACAGGTACTACCACTCACAGGTATTTTTTTCAAACTCTATTTCTTTAAATAAATTTCTTCACTCATTTTCTAATCTATTTAATTCATAGATGGGATCCTAACAGGTACTACCACTCACAGGTATTTTTTTCAAACTCTATTTCTTTAAATAAATTTTTTCGTACATTTTCTAATCTATTTAATTCATAGATGGGATCCTAACAGGTACTACCACTCACAGGTATTTTTTTCAAAACTCTATTTCTTTAAATAAATTTCTTCACTCATTTCTAATCTATTTAATTCATAGATGGGATCCTAACAGGTACTACCACTCACAGGTATTTTTCAAACTCTATTTCTTTAAATAAATTTCTTCACACATTTTCTAATCTATTTAATTCATAGATGGGATCCTAACAGGTACTACCACTCACAGGTATTTTTCAAACTCTATTTCTTTAAATAAATTTCTTCACACATTTTCTAATCTATTTAATTCATAGATGGGATCCTAACAGGTACTACCACTCACAGGTATTTTTTTCAAACTCTATTTCTTTAAATAAATTTCTTCACTCATTTTCTAATCTATTTAATTCATAGATGGGATCCTAACAGGTACTACCACTCACAGGTATTTTTTTCAAACTCTATTTCTTTAAATAAATTTCTTCACACATTTTCTAATCTATTTAATTCATAGATGGGATCCTAACAGGTACTACCACTCACAGGTATTTTTTTCAAACTCTATTTCTTTAAATAAATTTCTTCACACATTTTCTAATCTATTTAATTCATAGATGGGATCCTAACAGGTACTACCACTCACAGGTATTTTTTTCAAACTCTATTTCTTTAAATAAATTTCTTCACACATTTTCTAATCTATTTAATTCATAGATGGGATCCTAACAGGTACTACCACTCACAGGTATTTTTTTCAAACTCTATTTCTTTAAATAAATTTCTTCACTCATTTTCTAATCTATTTAATTCATAGATGGGATCCTAACAGGTACTACCACTCACAGGTATTTTTTTTCAAACTCTATTTCTTTAAAATAAATTTCTTCACACATTTTCTAATCTATTTAATTCATAGATGGGATCCTAACAGGTACTACCACTCACAGGTATTTTTTTCAAACTCTATTTCTTTAAATAAATTTTTTCACATTTTCTAATCTATTTAATTCATAGATGGATCCTAACAGGTACTACCACTCACAGGTATTTTTTTCAAACTCTATTTCTTTAAATAAATTTCTTCACTCATTTTCTAATCTATTTAATTCATAGATGGGATCCTAACAGGTACTACCACTCACAGGTATTTTTTCAAACTCTATTTCTTTAAATAAATTTCTTCACTCATTTTCTAATCTATTTAATTCATAGATGGGATCCTAACAGGTACTACCACTCACAGGTATTTTTTTCAAACTCTATTTCTTTAAATAAATTTCTTCACACATTTTCTAATCTATTTAATTCATAGATGGGATCCTAACAGGTACTACCACTCACAGGTATTTTTTTCAAACTCTATTTCTTTAAATAAATTCTTCACTCATTTTCTAATCTATTTAATTCATAGATGGGATCCTAACAGGTACTACCACTCACAGGTATTTTTTCAAACTCTATTTCTTTAAATAAATTTCTTCACACATTTTCTAATCTATTTAATTCATAGATGGGATCCTAACAGGTACTACCACTCACAGGTATTTTTTTCAAACTCTATTTCTTTAAATAAATTTTTTCGTACATTTTCTAATCTATTTAATTCATAGATGGGATCCTAACAGGTACTACCACTCACAGGTATTTTTTCAAACTCTATTTCTTTAAATAAATTTCTTCACTCATTTTCTAATCTATTTAATTCATAGATGGGATCCTAACAGGTACTACCACTCACAGGTATTTTTTTCAAACTCTATTTCTTTAAATAAATTTCTTCACACATTTTCTAATCTATTTAATTCATAGATGGGATCCTAACAGGTACTACCACTCACAGGTATTTTTTTCAAACTCTATTTCTTTAAATAAATTCTTCACTCATTTTCTAATCTATTTAATTCATAGATGGGATCCTAACAGGTACTACCACTCACAGGTATTTTTTTCAAACTCTATTTCTTTAAATAAATTTCTTCACACATTTTCTAATCTATTTAATTCATAGATGGGATCCTAACAGGTACTACCACTCACAGGTATTTTTTTCAAACTCTATTTCTTTAAATAAATTTTTTCGTACATTTTCTAATCTATTTAATTCATAGATGGGATCCTAACAGGTACTACCACTCACAGGTATTTTTTCAAACTCTATTTCTTTAAATAAATTTCTTCACACATTTTCTAATCTATTTAATTCATAGATGGGATCCTAACAGGTACTACCACTCACAGGTATTTTTTTCAAACTCTATTTCTTTAAATAAATTTCTTCACTCATTTTCTAATCTATTTAATTCATAGATGGGATCCTAACAGGTACTACCACTCACAGGTATTTTTTTCAAACTCTATTTCTTTAAATAAATTTCTTCACACATTTTCTAATCTATTTAATTCATAGATGGGATCCTAACAGGTACTACCACTCACAGGTATTTTTTTCAAACTCTATTTTTTTAAAATAAATTTATTCACACATTTCCTAATCTATTTAACTCATAGATGGGATCCTAACAGGTACTACCACTCACAGGTATTTTTTTCAAACTCTATTTTTTAAAATAAATTTCTTCACACATTTTCTAATCTATTTAATTCATAGATGACATCCTAACAGGTACTACCATTCACAGGTACTACCTAGTGGATCTAGGAGTAATGGTTATGAAGGGGTACTCCACAATCCTCACAGCTCCAAAATTGGAACCTCACTACTAGATGCAGTTTAGCGTAATATACAGGACACTAGGATCTTCAGCCACTGCTTTCTAGCACAGTTAGAGTATTCTAATGCCCCAGCCGACAGGATGTTTATTGTTGAAATATGAAATATAATTTTTTTCCTCTTATCTAAATTAATTTGTTACATACTTACAAAAAGATGTTAGATGTCTAAGGTATTCAATTTTTTTCAAACTCTATTTCTTTAAATAAATTTCTTCACACATTTTCTAATCTATTTAATTCATAGATGGGATCCTAACAGGTACTACCACTCACAGGTACTACCTAGTTGACCTAGGAGTAATGGTTATGAAGGGGTACTCCACAATCCTCACAGCTTCAAAATTGGAACCTCACTACTAGATGCAGTTTAGCGTAATATACAGGACACTAGGCTCATCAGCCACTGCTTTCTAGCACAGTTAGAGTATTCTAATGCCCCAGCCAACAGGATGTTTATTGTTGAAATATAAAATATAAAAATTTTTTTCCCTAATCTAAATTAATTTGTTACCTACTTACAAAAAGATTTTAGATGTCTAAGGTAATGTTTGGGGTAATGTGAACATTAGCTACATAAATGAGAGTAACCTCCCTTTGTTTCTTTCACTTTGAGGAAGCCGTCAGTTTTGGTTCACTTTGAGGAAGCCGTCAGTTTTGGTAGTACATTTTCATTTCACCGTAATCAATACAACTGCATGTTTTAAAACGAAAATATCATAGAATGTGTTCTTAATTGTGCATTATTTGAAATGAACTTAATTGTTATCAAGAAGACATTTTATGATATTTTTGTGTTAAAACATGCAGTTGTATTGATTATGGTGAAATGAAAATGGCCTTCCAAAATGGACGGCTTCCTCAAAGTGAAAGAAAGAAGGGGACTTTACTCTCATTTATGTAGCTAATTTTCAGATTACCATGTTTGGTATATATATTATTATAAAGTATACTAATAGTAAATTTCTTTGTGAATTCTTGTGGCTAGAGAACAACAAATAAAGTAATACTTTCAATGAAATTCTTAATGATAAAGTTGACTTACAATAAAGCATTTTTCAAACCCATCTTAATGGTATTATTTTAAGGTATGACAATTTAATGAATACTGCTTTGGTTTGAATGTAGTGTACATTGAAACTGAAGTCAAAGTTAATCGGCAAAGGTATGTTCAGACTTTGAAACTTTTTCTTTTGTCAACAGATCGTAGAAAGCACAAGAATGACAAACTAACAACTAAGGGAAAATCAGCACTTCTTTCTTTAAGTGTATTACATAATTTATGAGCAGCTTATGAATTATGAATGTACCTGTAGTTAGAATATGTTGAATTAGGATCCGTTAGAGTTAGAATAACGGGTCCCTATGGAAACTCACCCGATAGTTATGGACGGGTAGGAACTTTTGTACTTGATCCCTTAGAAAGCGCGCGATTGGGCGCCGTGAGTATAAGTCTTAGATTAGTTAGTCAGTTGCGACCAGACTTTGGTTGTTGTCTGCTCTCGGAGTTCATCTCCTACCGCGGCGGAATCATCATGGGTTGGTTTTGGAAATAAAGCTTTATCATCGTAAAATAACCAAGTTTTGTTTGTTAAGTAATTAAAACAAAGTAGAACCAACCCATTAACAGAATCCCACTAGATCGACGGAAGAAAATTGCGGCCGAGGTAGACACAGTAAGCAGAATGTAACAAGTAAGACCATCATCCCCATCTCTACTCTAATCTACATTTCTGTCTCTCTCATCCATTATCTACACCCGAGTAAAGAGGTAAATAAGAAATGGACAACGATTATGGGCCTCAACACAGAACCTGTTTGGTATTACCTATAATTCATACACTGTCAGCAATTATGCTAAAGAGCTATCAGCTAAAAATATTTGTTATATATATATCCATCAGTCTAACTAGGGCCGGTTTAGCTAAGTAGGTAGAGTGTTCGGCTAGGAATCACAAGGTTCATGGTTAGATACCGGCCGTGGCCAACTCAGCGTATAAGTAGCACAGAGATCCGTGCGGGAAAGTGAGGAGCTGATGATAGGTGTGGCGCACCATCTCAGATGCTAAAACAATCTCCTTGGTCTAGCGCTAGTGCAAAGGGGATAGACTCCTTCGCTGTCTAGCTGATACCGACAATAGGACGCCCCGACAGCTTTACTTTTTTATTATGGGGAAAGAGTTCTTTTCTATTAAGATAACTAGCAAAAAACGACCTCCGAGTAGTGTAAAATAAATTTTTGAAAGATATTGCCAGAGGGGAGGATTAAATAAATGAAATAAAACGTTTTATATTTAAAACAAAATGATT
>CM042164.1:85757286-85762286 GCA_023376005.1 Doryteuthis pealeii | reverse complement strand
CCACTTAATGGTTAATTGAAGTAACTTGATGGTTGGTTGGTTGGATTTTACAGCATGTCAACCCTTAGTATTATCTGTGTTATTCGGACTATTATCTCATCTTCATTGTTATCTGTACAACGTTTCAGCCAATGTGCCCTCCGGAAACATATTTCTTTCTTTCTTTATAGTTTAAATATTCACCCCCATTTCTGTCCCTTTTAAAACAACGTTTCCATCGATACACGCTTTGGTCTTCCTTAGGTACATTTTGTATCCTGTACTTAAAAATAACTAAGTAGGTCTTGAAAAGTCTTACTTTTACTTAACTAAAACTGATTTGCAGAACTTGGAAATCAATCATAGCCCTCGGAAATGTTAAATAATCGATAGGGTAGCCTATTCCATTTGTAATGAAGTATACTATTGGGTAATTCGATGTCAAATCATCAAGGCCATGTCACCCGCTTCCTTCAATTTTTTATGAAATTTCGACCAGGTGTCAAAATGAGAACTAACTAAAATAGGATTATAAAAGCATCCCCCTCTAAGGAATCCGAAAATACTATTAAAAAGCCTTAAAGTTAACCAATTTTAAGTTATTAATGATTTTTGATTTGCAGAATTTTAACTGATGTTGTAGCTTCGGTTTCTGAGCAACCAAAAAACCCTATCTGTTTGATACAAATAATGTTCAATATATGTGAAATGATAGTAGAAGACTTTTTTGTCATAGATTCAGTGCCACATCGGGATATTGACTTTAAAATGAAAAAAAAAATCAGAAATCATCAATAAGGTAAACTTGGTTGACTTTAAAATTTCTTTGATAGCATTTTTAGATTTCTTGGACAAAAATGCTTTTATAAACCAATTTTTAGGAGTAGGAAAACTCTAGAAGTCATTTCACAGACCGAAATAGACTACCAAGTGTCACCATTTTTCGTGAACACCACCAAATTTGGCGAGCTAAAAATCGACATAATTCCGCCAATTTTTGGAATTAGAAGCTCAATCTTTTGGGATTGTCTAACTTTAACATATTCCCCACCTGTACACAATTTCAGAAAAATTGAAGCGCGTGGGTGACAATTTTACTTTTTTCTGGATGATTTGACATGGAATTACTCTATTTAAATTTAAATGTTAACTGTTAATTCCGATAAAGAGTCATGGAAATACCGCATATTTAGTGACAGCTTATGATCCCTCTTTTGTTTGTTTGTTTGTTTTGTTTTACGGCATATCACCTCAGTGGGTCATTTAATGCCGATAAAGTTTTGAGATAAATCAATTCTTAATGGATAATACAATTTTTTTATAAATACATTTTTCTATTTAACCCATAAATAGGACCCTAACAGGTACTACCACTCCGGGTCAGAGTGGACCAGGGAGCAATGGTGATGAAGGGGTGCTCCACATTCCCCAAACCTCCAGAACTGGAACCTCACCATCAGATAGAGTTTAACGTCATTCCCAGGATATGTAGACCCGCAGCCACCGCCTTCTAGCACCCATATGATAAAAAGGGGTTGGAGCTTGCCATAAGGGCAATAGGGTTGGGGATCCCTCTTTTAACTTTGGCGCCGTATTCTGAGTTGTTGATAATGTCACAGGAGAGCAGAATCTGTGGGAAAAAGATTAGAAATATTGAGGTAGATTTAGAATTTATACGGAGCTGCATCTCCTTAGTTCTTCTCCGCGCGCTGGAATGTTGGGTCTGGGAAAATAAAGATGTCGAAAACAGACTATATCTTTGTTTTCGTGTGTAAAAACTGACCAAATAAGCCCGAAAATGTACAACCCAAAAACAACTCCAAACAACTGAATTGTTTATTTGTTTATTGATTTTAACGGCATATCAACCTGTTTAGGGTTATGTCATGCCTAACGGTTAGGAAGTAATACATATCGTGTATTTATATTTATAGTTTTTAGTAATTGATTTTAACAATGTGTTAGCATCATTGGGGATTATGTTGTATGGTATGGATTTGTTTCATGTCTATATTCTATGGTATAATTTCATTTCTCTAAAAAAAAAGAGAGAATATCCTCCATGTTGACATTTTCAAACAGATCTTTCATATTGTTTGCTTTAAAATAACGGTTTCTGATATGAGCAAAAAACCTGCATTCCGTGAATAAGTGTTTAACTGTCAAAGGTGTTTGACATGTTCCACATTGTGGTTGTTGTTCTTGTTTGAGTATATAGGAGTGCGTTAATCTTGTGTGACGAATGCGTAATCGGGAAACAATGACTTGTTCCTTTCTAAACACCTGAAGCCAACGCAAGAAGACTTGAAAGTTTAGCTCGGATAGAAGAACATTTAATAAGTTAAGAAGTTAAGAATAATTGTAATAATTAGCGAGACTATCCTTTCTTTCTTTATAATAAAAATGGAATGGTCAAGGATTTGGCGGATAAGGAACACCGTATTAACATTTTGCATTGGATCTTGGACGATTTGGATGGTGTCATTTTTAACCAGGGGGTGGTGCAGGATGATAACTGTCGTACAATTAAGAGACGCGAGTATTCATATATAGATAAGAGTAATAAGAATAGGGCTAATAGAATGTTAACCATTTAATTATGACGAATTAATCGAGTAAGGCATTATAATTTCGACAGCTACAGAGAGATGGAGCATGAATGAGAGAGAGAGAGGGGGGGGAAGAGCGAGAGAGAAAGAGAGAAAAAGAGAGGAAAAGAGAGGAAAATAGGGAAGAGGGGAAAGAGATATTGAAGAGAAAGAGGAGGAGGAAAGAGAGAGGGAGGCAAATAGTGAGAGAGAAAGAGAGAAAAGAGAGAAAAGAATGGGAGAGGGGAAGGATATTCAAAGAGAAAAGGGAGAGGAAAGAGAGAGAGAGAGAGGGGGGGGCAAAGAGCGAGAGAAAAAGATAGAAAAGAATAAGGAGAGGGGAAAGAGATATTGAAAGAGAAAGAGGAGGAAAGAGAGAGGGGGACAAAGAGTGAGAGAGAAAGAGAAAAAAGAGATGAAAGAATAAGGGAGAGGGGAAAGAGATATTGAAAGAGAAAGAGGAGGAGGAAAGAAGAGAGAGAGAAAGAGAGAGAGAGAAAGAGAGGGGGCAAGAGCGTGAGAAAAAGAGAGAAAAGAATAAGGGAGAGGAGAAAGAGATATTGAAAGAGAAAGAGGATGAGGAAAGAGAGAGGGGGCAAAGAGTGAGAGAGAAAGAGAGAAAAAGAGATGAAAGAATAAGGGAGAGGGAAAGAGATATTGACTGAGAAAGAGGATGAGGAGGAGAGAGAGAGTGTGTGTGTGTGTGTGTGTGTGTGAGAGAGAGAGAGAGAGAGAGAGAGAGAGAGAGAGAGAGGGGGGGATGAGATATTCCTACCACTTTTTTATTAACAATCGCAATGGCGGAACCGGTATTTCCTGTTTTTCTTACAAAATGGCGGAACTTGTACATCCGCTTTCTTAAGACACAAGAATCAAATAACAACAGATGCGAATACTATTGAAGATCTATTCAGTAATTTAGATTGTTGCGTTGAACAAAAGATAAAACATATCTATTTATTTATTTCAAATCCAAACAGATTTTTTTCTACTAACATTCATCAGACTCAAACGCGAATATCAAATAAGGGAAATATGATTGTTCAAAGTAATTATCACATTTTGAAACCTGTCTGCTTTAGTTTAGTTGTTTATTTCACACACACACACACACACACACACTCACTCACGGACGAACACACATACATACACACATACGTCCGCGCGCAAGCACGCACACACGCATACATACCCACATACACACACACATACATATATATATGTGTATTTGGGCAGCATTCTTTCATTTATACATGTTGAATTAAACAAAAGTCACGTTATCTGTTTAATAATTTTATTAACGATCTTTTCAAGCTTTCTGACCAACTTTTTTACATTTGGATGGAATCCGTAGATTAGTCCACCAAAGTTTATATCCCAAGTACTTTCGGCACTTCGAATTGCCATCATCAGGGGTGATGTGTTTATGTTCCATTTTTTTTTTCAAGTTAATAGTAGTGAGAGTAACTAAGGGGGGGGGCTCGTATAAATTATATTAATGTAAAATAGTTGGCCAGAAAGCTTGAAAAGATCGTAAATAAAATTGTTAAACAAGAGATGTGCCTTTTGTTTAATTCTACACACACACACACACACACACACACACACACACACACACACACACATATATATATATATATATATATAAGTATAGATAATAGAGGAACATGTATCATGCACCAAAATGAAGCTGGTCCTCTGTGGATCACATCCCTACTTCTTCACATAGATTACTCACGAGATTTAGCGCTATCAGACTATCATCTCTTTGGCCCCATGAAAGAGGGTTTGAGAGGCAAACATTATTCCAGTGACAAGGAAGTGAAATCTGTAAAGAACAGTCAACAGAATTTTACGGGGCAGGGATACATGCTCTCATTCGAAGGTAGAACGTTGCTATTGAGAGAAATGGTGACTTACTTGGGCTAGACGGGCAGTCGGAGAGGTCCCCTCCGATCAATCGACTGTTCACGTCTAGCCGGAGCACCTATATGATTGCCTTTATGGCAAGCCTCAACCCTTTTTATCATATGGGTGCTAGAAGGCGGAGACTGAGAGTCTACATGTCTAAATTCTGATGGTGAGGTTCCAGTTTTGGAGGTTTGGGGAATGTGGGGCACCCCTTCATCACTATTGATCCCTGGTCCACTCTGACCCGGAGTGGTAGTACCTGTTAGGGACCCATATATGGGGTAAATAGAAAAACATGAATTTATAAACAAAATTGATTATCCATTAAGAATGAATTTATTTCAAAACGTTGTTGGCATTAAATGACCCACTGGGGTTGATATGCCATAAAACAAAACAAACCAAACCAAACCAAACCAAACTAAACTCCTTTTATTGGGTTTCTTTCTTGTACAATATATTCTCTCTCTTACTTTCTCTTATTTTTCGATTTCTTATTCTCTCTCTCTCTCTCTCTCTCTC
>CM042164.1:85737286-85747286 GCA_023376005.1 Doryteuthis pealeii | reverse complement strand
TGAAAAATTAATGTCTACTACCTAAAATATTAAATGAAAAAAACAAACAAACGCAAAACAAAAAACAAAAACAAAAAAACACACACAAAAAACCCCCAGAAACTTATCTAATTGAAAAGAATTTTGAATTTGCTTAAAAGTCAAAAATCAAATTACAGTAATAATTTTATATATGGGTGTTCAAAAGGGAAACTAAATTCATTAATTCTTAAACTGTCCTTAAAAAGTTTACCAATATAATTTTCTAAAGATTTAATTACATATTCAATATTTGAACATTAAAAAAAAACCCAACTAAATTAACGCTATTATTCTATAAATAGTGTCATTGTTTCGCACCCCACTCCATATTCACGAATTTAGGTCTGAGATTCCCAAATGCTGGACATTTTCAAGTAAAATTTCAATGTTATTTCTATGTATATTTGAATTCTTAAATACATAAATAAAATCTTCATATTTTTTTTTTACACAAAAATCAAAACCTTGTGTTAGTGAACGTGTACATATATTTACTTTTAATTTGTTTTATTTTCGTAGTTTCCCCCGTATTTACACATATACATACACACAATTGCCTTTTATATATGTATGATAATCGGGCACCTCGCGAGGTATAATGATTAGTAAGCTGGATAAGCAAACCGTCGTTGGTGAGATCGATTCTCTCCATACTTCCGGCTTCGTGACGTTTCTAAGCAAAAATTAGTAAATAACTAACTATGTATGATAAGCACAGGTGGGGATTAAAATAAAAGAAAATGAAAAAAAAAGAAAAACAACAAACTCCCATGGGGCCTTGACCGGAAGAACCCCTCTGCGCATGTCCGACAAAAAAGACTGACTCCTTACTCCAAAAAGGACAGCTCAGCCATTCTAACTGAAGCCACAAATGGGTGTAGTCGTTTCCTAGCCAGGGGGGCATGTCCCCTCGCTACAGACAACTATACCCCGTTCAATAAAGCATAAGTCGTAAAACTACCTCTTGCCTTTGTCTCTGTCTTTTCTCGTTCCTTTTGATTCCTTAAATTTCTTTTCAGCTTACCAACCCACTTGGGGACAAGAAGCCAGTACAAACGAACTTAACTTATCCCCATACACATGAATACATATGTGCGTATATGTTTGTATTCGTATAGATTTCTTGCACTAGGTTTTTGTATATGTGATTGACACTGTATAGAAATCAATGAATGTATAAATGAATGTTGAATAATGATCATGTGGAAATCTGATCTCTCTGAAACGAAAAGCAAAAATCTTCTGAACAGTAACCGTATCAGTACAACTGTACCGCTGCATGACTTGGGTTCCAACGAAGCGCATTGAGAAAAAAAAGCTAGATGAAGGAGACACAAAGATGCTGCCTGGAAGCAGATCTCCACAAGAAAGCAGCTATATAGCCACTTACCCCCTATCACACAAACCATCAGAGTAAGAGGAGCAAAACATACCAGACACTGCAGGAGAAGCAAGAACTCATATATATATATATAAAGGAAAAGTTGACTTACCGGTGAATTTGGTCCCGATGGTTAGTAAGTGTGGAATTCAGAGGGGTAAGTCAGCGATATACCAAATACAAAGTGCTCAATACTAAGTAGAGCAAATTTATAAAAAAATTAGTACAATAGATAACCTACTCGAGTTTCACCATAAGGATCTTCAGGGTTAAATCCACTGAATTAATCGAGACACCGATTAATAGCAGTCGATTTCACCTCTGTGGTCATTGTATTCCTATGACCACACACGTGAAATCGACAGCTATTAATCAGTGTCTCGATTAATTCAGTGGATTTAACCCTGTGGATCCTTATGGTGAAACTCGATTAGGTTATCTCTTGTGCCCATTTTATAATATATATATTGAAATGCATCAATCAATCGCTTTCTAGTAGTAAAAGCTCATTGCAATAATGTGCCAATATCGATCTATCCCTAATCAATGGATTGCTTGCCAATTCAAATAGTTGGGACAATTTCTACTTGACTGCCTTTTATATTTTGTCTGGATTTCAAACTATAAATAACTTCATCTGGATATTTGCTTAAAACAAATGAAAAATCTTCAAATCAACAACAACAAAAATGGAAACAGAAATAACATTTGAGAAACAATCCATTAGAAAAGTCAGGTCGAGTGGATTGAAATGACAATTCTAATTTTATTATTATTATTATTATTATTATTATTATTATTATTATTATTATTATCTTCTTCTTCTTCTTCTTCTTCTTCTTCTTCTTCTTCTTCTTCTTCTTCTTCTTCTTCTTCACCCCATTATGATAAGGAAGAAGAAGAAGAAGAAGAAGAAGAAGAATATTGTAATATTTTTCTTGTTTTTGTTCTTGTTCTTCTTGTTCTTGTTCTTGTTCTTCTTCTCGACCTTGTTGTTGTTGTTGTTGTTGTTTTTGATGTTGTTGTTGTTGTTGTTGTTGTTGTTGTTCTTCTTCTTCTTCTTCTTCTTGCCCTTCTTCTTCTTCACCTCGTTACGATATTCTTCTTCTTCTTCTTCTTCTTCTTCTTCTTCTTCTTCTTCTTCTTCTTCTTCTTTTCTCGCCCTTCTTCTTCTTCTCG
This sequence comes from Doryteuthis pealeii, assembly GCA_023376005.1. NCBI lineage: Eukaryota > Metazoa > Mollusca > Cephalopoda > Myopsida > Loliginidae > Doryteuthis > Doryteuthis pealeii. Next base: position 85,744,705 of record CM042164.1, on the reverse strand, counting down.
CCCTTCTTCTTCTTCACCTCGTTACGATATTCTTCTTCTTCTTCTCTTCTTCTTCTTCTTCTCGCCCTTCTTCTTCTTCTCGCCCTTCTTCTTCTTCACCTCGTTACGATCTTCTTCTTCTTCTTCTTCTTCTCTTCTTCTTCTTCTTCTTGCCCTTCTTCTTCTTCTCGCCCTTCTTCTTCTTCACCTCGTTACGATATTCTTCTTCTTCTTCTTCTTCTTCTTCTTCTTCTTCTTCTTCTTCTTCTCGCCCTTCTTCTTCTCGCCTTCTTCTTCTCTTCTTCTTCACCCCATTATGATAAGGAAGAAGAAGAAGAATATTGTAATATTTTTCTTGTTCTTGTTTTTGTTCTTGTTCTTCTTGTTCTTGTTCTTGTTCTTCTTCTCGACCTTCATCTTCTTCTTCTCACCCTTGTTGTTGTTGTTGTTGTTCTTCTTCTTCTTCTTCTTCTTCTTCTCGCCCTTCTTCTTCTTCTTCTTCTTCTTCTTCTTCTTCTTCTTCTTCTTCTTCTTCTTCTTCTTCTTCTATTTGAAGCATTTTAAGTTAATTTTAGCTTTGATGAACTGAGGAAATCTGTTTTGAATGCTTTTTGGCTATTTCAGGTTGTTCATTCGGAATTCAAGACTCGGCTTTAAAGGAACCAAATGCATTGTATTTATTTTTGAGAGATTTTTCATTTTCATTTCAAACATCCAAATTCTATCCTTTTCCTTTTTTTCCCCTTTCGGTCAATTCTTAAAAGAACAATTAGAAAGAAATATGTTTTTTCCCCAATCCGCATCTCTCTAAACAAACAACAAGATGTGTGGATTATCGTAGCATCGACAAAACTGATAAATATTTATATTTCACCGGACGATAATTGATTTTCAAATATCACACAATTGATATTTCTGATTTTTTCATCTTCTTAGAAATTAGGACCGTCCTATTTTATAGGCAATTGTTTGCAATACAGTTGGTTGGTTGGTTGGTTGGTTGGTTTTGTTGTAAGTATTAATGATTTTGACTATGAATTAAATACTCATTGATAGAATGACGCAATTTCTGAGGTTATTGTGATATCAGCACTGATGTAGTTTCAGTTATAAACAGACAGAACACCGAATATCCATTTTAATAAGATATATTCAAATAATGTATACAACGATATATCTTTAATAATATATATATGTAGATATATACAATAAAATTAAACAAATAAGGAAATTACTGAAAATAATTGTTAGGGTAACCTAACGAGTTGCTCCCCTTTGATCATTAAGAGACTGAAGGGAACCCGGATATGGGAATTCGGCCATGTTACTTTGGACTGGGGTTTTGGACAGTACAGACGTGCAGCAGCACACTTGAACTAGTGACCCCATGCGTCAGTACGGTTGGGTTAGTTCAGTCACTTTTAGGGTAGAACCATATTATATCAAGGTAACAGCTAGAATCATAATTATTTGAAATGTAATTCTGTACTACAACAATTGGTAATACATTTAAGCATAAAAATCATTTCCAATGAACTTTTATAAGAAAATAATTCTAATACATTCCTATAACAAAAATCTTTTTCCAGTCTATTCCTATATTAAAAGCAAACAGCTTCGTCTTGGATGTGAATTCTGAGCCCAGCCCTCCCTACTATTTACCCATAGCTTGAGAAGAAGAGGTTAATATTTTTCCCATGAGCATTACTACAAGGTGAAGTACATATTGTTTTCGACTAGCACTTGGCTCATTAAATAATTTCCTATGACAATAACTTTTATGTGTTACGTTATTAGGTTTGTTTAGATAACTAAGTTTCGAAAAAGGATCAGTTTTAGTAAAAATAAAATACGGGTGAAGAAGAAGGAAATAAATATTTTGAAAAATATTTTTAAAGAAAGAATTCATTTGTTTGTTGTTATGACCTGTTTAAGGGTCAATAAATAATAACTCAACACGGGTATAAAATATAGGGAACAGATTATATTCAGCAATATATATCAACGTACAATGGAAGGGTTTCCTTGTTACAGCTTACACGAAGAAGTGTATCTGGTACTACTCGTTTGAGTAGCTTTGCTCTGTTAAATATATACCCTTTGGTATAAATATATACTATGTTTGTGTCATAGGTGAGTCACCTACAACATTTGTTAAAAATGTTTGTTGAAATTCCATCAGAGAATTGCTTGAATTGAATATTTTCGTAAGAATTATAAACAATCAGGCTAGAGGTATGTCGGATTGTTTGGCTAAAATCCCAGTGTATACAATATGACTATATACAATGGAATAAAAATATGACGTAAGAAAATAATCAGCTGATTATCGGTAATTATAAAAGAAGGGGTGAATAGTCGAAAGAGAGAAGAGTGAGCGAAGTCAGACCACCAAGGGTCTATTGAGGCAGACACGTGTCGCAGGCTGAATTAGCCTATCGAAAAAAAAACTCTTTCTTTTTTTTTCGTCTCCTAAACCTGATAGCTGTTTGTGCGAGTGTCACCAGTTTAGTGTATCAAATTAAGTGATTCTGTTATTGTAACATTCTTTCTATCTCTCTCTGCGTAAACTACTGCTAGTGTATCACGGGGGAAATAAACATTGTTGATAAAAAAGTTACAGTGTTGTTTTAATCAATACAGGTTACCACGGACTTAATTGAAGGGATGTTTTTCACACAAGAAGAAACGAGACCCTGTATGTAAGAACGAAAAGACTCATAACGTTACACATGAACACCCCCATGAAAAGCATAACTTAGGTTTAGCACAAGGTTCTTAGTAAGCATGGCGGTTTTTAAAGTGAGGAGATTTTACTGGTATTGCCTTAGATAAAAGCGGTAAATAAAGTTCAAACAAATAGTATCTTAACTAAAAGTGGTGTGTTGTGTAGCGACTCTTATTTGGAATGGAGTGATGACGTGTAATAATAATTATGATGTCATAATTATCTCTAGTTCTTTTGAAGGGGTCCAAAATTCAAGGTAATATCAATCCTTTGAAAGTCTCTCCAGCAAACGAAATGCAATTCCTTTCCCAACGCCACTCTCACTTCAAATAGCAGTCGTCAGATTTCACTTGCCGTCCAAACACTTTCTTCCTCACTCGCCCCGTCTTTATTTCGGCTCGTTCGGATGCGCTTATGCAATTTCGGATATACTTTATTTGGGTCTCTACTAACAACACCTCAGCTACGAGGAGGTAGCGAGTTCGAGTATCCATAGCCGCTCGCCACAGGCCAAACATATCCTGACGCGCTTTGTTTGTGGGGGCTGGGAAACCGCTTTTTCATAAGGCTGCCTTTCAGTCTCGTCACACTAGTCCTGTTCTACTTCGGGAGGTTGGAATCTGGTTGATGGATCTGATGTTGAGTTGATGTTGGTATTCTTTGATGTGTTGTAGTCTGGAACCAACTTGGGATGATATAGGATATCTTGTCTTGTGCCATTTATAGTCCTTAATAATAACACAATGTGAATTCAAGCGAAAGACGTACGTCTGACTCACGCAACTCTTCGTTCCAAACTGACCTTGCATTCTCACCTCTCACTCTTACTCTTTCTCACTTCGCCACATGACGTCTCTTGACCAGTGAGAAAACCTGATATGGCGTTGTGCTGACTCATCCAAAAATCTTTCCATGTTAAACAACACGTATCCCTTACATTCCTAGCTTTTTTTCCATTATCTTTCTCTTCCCGTTATGTTACAGGTGTTTTTTTAAAAATCTAGTTTTAAGTGATTTATGTTTTCATTCATCTTTTGTAATACTTTAGCACCTTTTTTATTTTCTTTGTACATAATTCAGTTGCATTATTGTTATAACAAAGAGAAGTTTATAAGTTTATAATGATAAATGGGAGACAAAAAAAAAAAAAAATTCTATTCAAACTCGAAAGTCAACATTCACGTGTGAATTAGTAAAAACCAAAAAAGAAAGATTTTTGTATTGCTACTTGCTGCTTGGTCTGAAAGAAAGATTTAAATATCGAAATATCTTCATTTTTTACCCGCTTTCTTCGAGTAGAGAGGAGGTACTAGTTACATTATTACTATTCAAATGAGACTATTAAATATCAAATTGTTAAAAACAGTGGGAAACAGAAATCGACGCGGCGTGAAAATTTTGAAGAGAAATTGGAATATTTCTCTGATGCTAGTTTCAAGATTAGGTCTCTTTTAGAAAGTTTATAAAACAATTTTTAAAGCAAGATAAAAAAAGAAAACTGGTGACGTAGTATTTTCATTTGTTGAATGGGAATTATTTTTTTGTTCGATGTCTTCAATTAATCTTGACTGTTTGTCAAAAAAGTATCGAGATTTTCGGTACTTTTTGACACACCTTGTATTTTGAAAAAAAATAACGTTCCATTCATTGTTCATTTCTACCTTGGTAAATACAGCTTCAATCTTGATACTTTTATGACACACCTTTTATTCTGAAAAAAATTAACGTTCCATTCATTGTTCATTTCTATCTTGGTAAATACAGCTTTAAACTCGGCACTTTTATGACACACCTTGTATTCTGAAAAAAAAATTAACGTTCCATTCATTGTTCATTTCTATCTTGGTAAATACAGCTTCAATCTCGATACTTTTATGACACACCTTGTATATATAATGTCCGAGTGCTGCTTTCCAATCTCCGTTGCTGTGGCATTGGTAATTTTTCCAAGAGTGCTCAATATATCATATACATAAAACTATAATTATAGTAGAAAATATTATTGGTCTCCCACGATCTTGTCGGGATCTTGTTATTTATTGGATAAGTTATATTCCTGCTAATCAGTAGGGAGGTGGGGAGGTTTTGGCTACTGCTATTCTAATTAACCCCTTCACGTGATGAACATTATTTTTTGGTTCAAATGTCTTCAATTGACCTCAATATATATATATATATATATATATATATATATATATATATATATATATATATCATCATCATCATGTCGCGCTATTAGCACGGATATCCATGACAATCTCTCGCCAACCTTTCCTATCATTCATTTTCCCAGGGAGGTCCTCTGCGCAGCAACCTGCATCTTTGCTTAGTTGGTCAATGTAGGTCCTTGCTGGGCGGCCCACACTAGCATGTCCGTGTGTTGGCTTCCACAGGAGAACGTCACTTATGAGCCCATCCTTGCTTCTCCAGCAGTGCCCGGCATGTCTTGTCCGTCTCACTCGAATGGTTTGTGAGATGGGGGGCAGGTGGCCATATAGCTGTTTCGTCGTGGGGTGCTGCTTCCACGATTTATTCAGGACTGCACGCAGCATTCTTGTGCAGCTCCCGTCCAGCTTATTCTCAAGGCGCCTCGTTAGGGTCCATGTGGTGCATCCGTACAGCAACACTGATACAACCATCGCCTGGAAGAATTGTCGCTTTGTGTCTGTGGATGACTTATTAATATATATATATATATATATATATATATATATATATGTGTGTTTGTGTGTGTGTGTGTGTGTTGGCATCCTTCCGTCTATTAAAAATGATGGCGAAGTGTCCCCTTTTTTTATCTGCAACTGCGTGAGTGGCTGAACAGAGAGAAATCACTTTCCTCTTCCCCCCAAAAGGTAATGATGAACGTTTCTGTCAATCGCAAAAAAGTGTCTACGTGACAATGACTGGTCAGAAATCGGCTGTAGGTTTGTGTGTTTGTTTGTTTTGTTTTACGGCATATCAACCTCAGTCGGTCATTTAATACCGATAAAGTTTTGAAATAAATCAATTCTTAATGGATAATACAATTTTGTTTATAAATACATTTTTCTATTTAACCCATAGATGGGACCCTAACAGGGACTACCACTCCAGGTCAGAGTGGACCAGAGAACAATGGTGATGAAGGGGTGCTCCACATTCCCCAAACCTCCAAAACTGGAACCTCACCATCAGATAGAGTTTAACATCATTCCCAGGACATGTAGACCCGCAGCCACCGCCTTCTAGCACCCATATGATAAAAACGGGTTGAGGCTTGCCATAAGGGCAATAGGGTTGGGAAAATCATATAGGTGCTAGGGCTTGACGTGACCAGCCGATTGATCAGAGGGTGCCTCTCCGACCGCCCGTCTAGCCCAAGATAGGGCCAAAGTGGAGTATTGCATTCGGCTGTAGGGTTCTTCCGGTAATTAGTTGCTGACGTCACGCAGTTCTAAGAATATTTTGGGACGTTCTCTTTTTAGCTTTCGAGTTTCGTTCTATTTTGCCTGTAATCGATTTAGTTGTAATACGTAACAGTGTCGATGTGGCATGTCTTCATGTCCCTCTTGTAGACTTCTTTAAAGCGCAGGTGGTCTCCCTACCGGTCGGGTGCCTCTTACTAATTCACCATATAGTGTCCGAGTGCTGCTTTAGAGACTCCGTTGCAGTGGCATTAGTGATTTATCCTTAATATATAAACATAGAGCTACAATTATTGTATAAAATTGTATGGGTATACCACGGTTTCGATCTTAACTATCTCGCTAGGACATTTGGTGGGATGTTTGAGCTTCTGCTATTGTAATTAATTCTTTTACTTCTACCTGTGTTAATTTCAGTTAGAAAATCCTGTCATTTTTTCTATTTTAGTTTTTTCTTTTCCTTCCTGTCTAGTTCCTTATCTATTTACCTGATCTTATCTTGTGATGTTAATTCATTTGTAAATCAAGTCCTTTTCCTTTTCATTAACTTTCTTTCTTTCCTTTACTTTTTTTATCCTTTTGTCTCAAATCGTTTTTTTTTCTTTTACAATTTCTATGTTCAGATCTAACTATTTGTTATTTATTCCCTGGTGTTATACCTTTAAGTTAATTACTATACAAATGAAATCTAGTGTCTAAAATAAGACTTGTGTGTAGTTGTGCAGGCGAGGCCTATGTTTGTGTATGTGCGTATTCGTATAACGTATGCACGTGCGTGTGTGCATAGAGGCAGACGTCGCACTACTTTGTGCCATAATTGAACGCCATGGAGGCGAACGCAATTAATACAACAAGAACGCACAAATATATATCTATATATAACTAAATAAAATTCGTTGTCATGTTTTTCCAGGGCATTTGTCTTGAGGATGAGTGGCTAAAAAAGCTGGTTTGAAACTAATGGTAACAAGCGCCTTTTTATTGTATAGTACACCATAACAAATGAATATAGCTTTTACACCCGTAAATTATTTTTCCTTTCTTCAATACAAATGTCTCTCTCTCTCTTTCTCTCTCTCTCTCTCTCTCTCTCTCTCTATATATATATATATATATAAATATATATAATATATATATATATATATATGAAGGTAAAATGGATATGAATCCGACAATATGTGTAGAAATATGTGTACAATATTGCTTTGATAAAGACCTCTTCATATGGTCGAAACAGATTTCTGTCAGCAAAACTTTTAACATCTTGTTTTTCTACAAATCTATATCCTCTCCCCCCCATCTCTCTTT
>CM042164.1:85644764-85737186 GCA_023376005.1 Doryteuthis pealeii | reverse complement strand
GTCTGGGGAAATAAAGATGTCAACAGACATATCTTTGTTTTCAAGTGTAAAACTGACCCCGAATAAGCCCGAAAGTACAACCAAAAACCAAACTCCAAACAACTGGAATTGTCTGTGGTTTAATTTAACGGCACACAACTGCTTGGGTTTATGTCATGCCCTAACGGTAGAGAAGTAACAATATCGTGTATTAATTGGATAGTTTTTAGTAATTGATTTTAACAACTGTGTTAGCATTAATTGGATTATGTGTATGGTATGATTGTTTCATGTCTATTATATCTATGATATTAATTCATTTCTTCTAAAAAAAAAAGAGAGAAAATCCTCCATGTTGACATTTTCAACAGATCTTTGATATTGTTTGCTTTAAATAACGGTTTCTGATGTGAGCAAAAAACCTGCATTCCATGAATAACTGTCAAAGGTGTTTTCTATATTCCACATTGTGGTTGTTGTTCTTGTTTGAGTATATAGGAGTGCGTTAGGCTTGTATGACCAATGCATAATCGGGACATAATGACTTGTTCCTTTCTAAACAACTGAAGCCAACGCAAGAAGGCTTGAAGACTTGAAAGTTTAGCTCGGATAGAAGAACATCTTAAGAAGTTAAGAAGTTAAGAATAATTTAATAATTAGCGAGACTATCCTTTCTTTCTTTATAATAAAAATGGAATGGTCAAGGATTCGGCGGATAAGGAACATTTTGCATTGGATCTTGGACGATTTGGATGGTGTCATTTTTAACCAGGGGGTGGTGCAGGAATGAAACTGTCGTTACAATTAAGGGACGCGAGTATTCATATATAGATAAGAGTAATAAGAATAGGGCTTATGAATGTTAACCATTTAATTTATGACGAATTAATCGAGTAAGGCATTATAATTTTCGGACAGCTACAGAGAGATGGAGCATGAATAGAGAGAGAGAGGGGGGGGGCAAAGAGCGAGAGAGAAAGAGAGAAAAAAGAGAGGAAAAGAGAGGAAAAATAGGGAAGAGAAAGAGATATTGAAAGAGAAGAGGAGGAGGAGGAGGAGAGAGAGAGAAAGAGAGATAAAGAGAGAGAGAGGGGGGGATGAGGTATTCCTACCACTTTTTTTTATTAACAATCGCAATGGCGGAACCGGTATTTCCTGTCTTACAAAATGGCGGAACTTGTACATCCGCTTTCTTAAGACACAAGAATCAAATAATAACAGATGCGAATACTATTGAAGATCTATTCAGTAATTTAGATTGTTGCGTTGAACAAAAGATAAAACATATCTATTTATTTATTTCAAATCCAAACATATTTTTTTTCTGGTAACAATCATCAGACACAAACGCGAATATCAAATAAGGGAAATAGGATTGTTCAAAGTAATTATCAACATTTTTTAAACGTGTCTGCTTTAGTTTAGTTATCTTATTCACACACCACACACACACACACACCACACACACACACACACCACACACACACACACACTCACGACCGACACACATACATACACACATACGTCCGCGCGCCAAGCACGCACACACGCATACATACACACATACACACACATACATACATATATATATAAGAATATAAATATTGAGAATTTCCATCATTGGAGTAAGAACTATATTCAAGTCCTGAAGATGGTCTAATAAGAGACCGAAACGTTGCACCGTCGACAATAAACATCAAGTTTCCACAACATCCCGTGTTTGTCTACTTTTCTCCACATATATCTATGTGTGTATTTAGGCAGCATTCTGTCATGTATACATGTTGAATTAAACAAAAGGCACGTCATCTGTTTAACAATTTTATTAACGATCTTTTCAAGCTTTCTGACTAACATTTTTACATTTGGATGGAATCCGTAGATTAGTCCACCAAGTTTATTCCAAGTACTTTCGGCACTTCGAATTGCCATCATCAGGGGTGATGTTTATTTCCATTTTTTTTCAAGTTAATAGTAGTGGAGGTAACTAGACCCCCCCCCTCGTATAAATTATATTAATGTAATAGTTGGCCAGAAAGCTTGAAAAGATCGTAAATAAAATTGTTAAACAGGAGATGTGCCTTTTGTTTTAATTCTACACCACACACACACACACACACACACACACACACACACACACACACACACATAATATATATATATATATATATATATATATATATAAAAGTATAGATAATAGAGGAACATGTATCATGCACCAAAATGAAGCTGGTCCTCTGTGAATCACATCCCTACTTCTTCACATAGATTACTCACGAGATTTAGCGCTATCAGACTATCATCTCTTTGGCCCCATGAAAGTGGGTTTGAGAGGCAAACATTATTCCAGTGACGAGGAAGTGAAATCTCTAAAAGAGCAGTCAACAGAATTTTACGGGGCAGGGATGCATGCTCTCATTCGAAGGTAGAACGTTGCTATTGAGAGAAATGGTGACTTACTTGGGCTAGACGGGCAGTCGGAGAGGTCCCCTCCGATCAATCGGCTGTCCACGTCTAGCCGGAGCACCTATATGATTGCCTTTATGGCAAGCCCCAACCCTTTTTATCATATGGGCGCTAGAAGGCGGAGACTGAGAGTCTACATGTCCTGGGAATGACGTTAAACTCTGATGGTGTGGTTCCAGTTTTGGAGGTTTGGGGAATGTGGGGCACCCCTTCATCACTATTGATCCCTGGTCCACTCTGACCCGGAGTGGTAGTACCTGTTAAGGACCCATATATGGGGTAAATAGAAAAACATGAGTTTATAAACAAAATTGATTATCCATTAAGAATGAATTTATTTCAAAACGTTGTTGGCATTAAATGACCCACTGGGGTTGATATGCCGTAAAACAAACCAAACCAAACCAAACCAAACTAAACTCCTTTTATTGGGTTTCTTTCTTGTACAATAATTTATCTCTCTTACTTTCCCTTATTTTTCGATTTCTTATTATATCTCTCTCTCTCTCTCTCTCTCTCTCTCTCTCTCTCTCTCTTTCTTGCTATCTTACTTTAACGTGTCTATCTTTCTTCTAATATCTGTTTTCCTTACATTGTCTCTTTTTCTTTTCTTTTATCTATGTCTAACTTTGTTTCTCTCACTACCACGTTTCACTCTCTCCCTCTCTCTCACACACACACTCTCTCTCTTTCACATACACACGCACTGTTAATTATTTTTTCTGTCTGTTATTGTCTCTCATGCATTTGTCTTTCTCACTCTCTCTCTCTCTCTCTCTCTCTCTCGTCCTCTCTATCTATCACTCTCTCTTGTCACACTTACTTGAGCAAGATTCTCCAATGTCTTAAGTAATCGATTAGGATTTGGAAATAATTTGCATTTGATTCTCCTTTCCTAATCGCTTCCCGTTTGATCTTGTCAAACGGGGTTAGCGGTTTGTTACGTGAATAAAAAGATAATAATTGAGTCTGAACAAGATGACGACGATGATGATGATTATCAACATCATTGTCATCATCATTAGTAGAAAGAACTAGTGCTGACTTTGAATAGTCACAGACATCTACACAACTAATTTGCTTGGTAGTTTAGTAGACAGTTCATTAGTAACATTCTTCGATTATTACCAGAGGTCATTTGAAGAGGTGACAGGCGAACATACGCGCGCGCACACACACACACACACACACACACATACACACACACCGACACACGCATCCACACATGCACACACATTCATATATTAGCATATATATATATACATATTTATACAAATATGTATATATGTATACATAAATATATATATATGTATATATAAAATAAATGAATATATATAGATAATATATATATATATATATATATATATACGTATATATAAATAAATAAATGAATATATATATATATATATATATATATTATATATTATATATACTTTGTATATAACAATAAATTTTGTATCCTGGTATTATGATTATTAACTAATTTTATATAAGTTTTTCAAGCTATACTTTTGGTCATATATATGGATATGATTTACTACAGTATTTAATGAATGACAAAAAGAAGACTAAAATATATAATTATTTTTCAACATTCATGTATTAACAACATAAAGTAAATCTAGAGACACACTATGAAAATCTAAACATAAATACAACCACACAGATATATATATATATATATATATATATATATATATATATATATATATATATATGTGTGTGTGTGTGTGTATAGTATTTATATTTACACACACACACATACATATGTATATATAACAATATATATATGTATGTGTGTGTGTGGAGAAAGATAGACAAACACGGGATGTTGTAGAAAATGGATGTTTATTGTAGGTAGTGATGTCGACCTTGTAACGTTCGGTCTGTTAGCCTTCTTCAGGACTTTGGATTGAGTTCTTACTTCAATGGTGAACATTATCATACTGATTCACACCATTGAAGCCAAGAACTCAATCCAAAGTCTTGAAGAAGGTCTAACAAACCGAAACGTTACAACGTCGACATCACTACCTACAATAAACATCCATTTTTTTACAGCATCCCGGTTTGTCTACCGGTTCTCAACATATTGTCGGAATAATTTCCTCTTATTCTCCCATATATATATGTATAACTTTCAAGGAAAGAAAAAACTAACAAACAGTCATTACATTAGTCTTGTTAAGTTTTCTTTCTTTGAAAGTTAAAAACTCCTCTGTAGATAATTAATCTTATTAGTTATCATACATTGAGCTCTTCTTAGGGATTTAAAAAAATCCTTGCATGAGTCTATAAATTACACCTACAAGAGTATACAGTATGGATGTACAGTGAGATTTTTGATGATTCCAAATAGAATCATCCCTTAGTACTGTTAATTGATTATCTTACACACATACATAACCACACACATGCGCGCGCGGATATATATATATATAATATATATATATATATATTATATATATATATATATTTACCAACCCCTTCGCACGAGCAGGATGTGACACAAGCGTTCAATTTATTAAGCGGAGTTCAACAGGATTGAATTCAGAGTTTTCCTTCTCCAGACCGGTTTTCTAACACAAGGTTAAAGAGCCCCGGTCTGCCCGTTATTTACCCATAGCTGGAGGAGAATTGGATTCATACCTTTCCCAAGAGTATTTAGCGCTAAGTGAAAATTTGCAGTTACCGCGTCCAGGATTTTAACTTGTGGCGACGAGTCATTTCCCATGACTTTAACCATTACATATATATTATATATATATATATATATGTGTGTGTTGTGTGTGTGTGTGTGTGTGTGTGTGTGTGTTGAAAGATGGATGGAAAGAAAATATTGTATGGATAAAAATGATTCTATTGGAATGTCAACACGTGTTTCGACCAAGAGTTTGTCCTTGTATACATTGTATTCTATTCATTAGTATTTTAAATACAAAATGGAATAAAATAACAATAATGGAGAAAACATAAGATTTATGTATACAAAAAATCGGTCATCTTCAGTCATATTTAAGCGGTCATATCTAAATATCAAAATATATAAACATCAAAATATATAGATATCAACATATCTTGCCCTGATGATGACAGCTTTTTACTATAGAATACAATGTATACAAGGACAGATTCTTGGTCGAAAGATATGTCGGCATTTCAATAAATAATGTTTTATTCATACAACATTTACTTCCATTTATCTTTCAAGATAATTGTCGGAATCACTTCCATTTTTCAACTTACACTCCCCTACACATCCACACCCATACATCCACCCACACACGTACATATATATATTATATATATATTATACATATATACATATATATATGCACACACACACATGTATATATATATATATAATATTATAATATATATATATATATAATATATATATACTTATGTGTATGAATCCGTGTTAACAAGAAGACGATTGTCTAAATGCCTTGATTCTGAATAAATGAAAAGAAGTGAAACTCATTAGTCCGTGAGAACAAAATGCGGCTAAGTGCACGGTGAAGCTTTTAATGTTGAATTGAAGTTGATGGAAAAAGTTATTTAAAAAAAAAAGTTTTAATCAGTGGTAGAGTTTTTCACGATTCACTTGAAAATGAATAGCTTACAATTCACAAAAAAATAGATACACACACACACACACACACACACACACACGCACATACACAGGCATATACACTCATACATACACACACACACATATTCATAACACACACAACGCATACACGAAAACACAGTGTATTTTTGTGTATGTGCGTGTGTGTGTCTATCCAGAAAGCTTCGACACAAGTATTATAACGTCTTTGAATTAAGTGTTTTCCTTCTCCTAGAAGTTGAAAGGAGAATACTTGGATTCATTACCTTTCCCAAGGGTATTATGGTTATGTGAAATACCAATAGCATCGTCCAGGATTGGAACTCTATTCATCTGAAGAAATGAAATGTGTGTTTACACCTTAACTAAGTCTGTAGTCACCTGATATAAGTGTCCGCTGATATTTTAAAGATATGGGGAAATTCTTAGTTAATCAAAAATCATTAGAATATTTAAACTAAGTATTGAACGTGTTAATCAACTGAGATCAATGGAAATGATTTTAAAGGAAACATTTATAATTAATACATACATACCAACTGCGCTTTATATATGTACTAGAAGCGGCTACCCGGCCTCGCCTGGGTAAAGGTGTGGGGGGGGGCAGGGTTAAAAAATTGTTTCGTAGATCCATTATTGTTGAATCGCGAGTTGGATCCTCACAGGATGCCCCATTATAATTCCAACGTAAAACAAAGATATTGCGTTGATCCAGACACTCTGAAAAGAAAAAAATGCATGTCTACTATTTAAAACATCAAATTCAAAAACAGAAAAAAGATTCCGTGCTGTTATCATTTAAATTTCATTTTTAATTATCTTTACGAATATAAATCAAATCTTCATTATTTTTGCTCAAAAAGTAAGATCTGGAGATAGTGAATGTGTATATATATTTACTCTGTCATTAATTGTTTCATTTTCATAGTTTTCCCCGGACATACATACACACAAACTGCCCTTTATATATGTATAGATATTTTACATTCATATGGATACTCATGAAATGTCGATCGGTATTTGGTAAATTATCTTACTCGCTGGATTTGAAAGGTGTTAACTTTTCGGTTCCTAAATTTGAAATCCAGACGTAGTAGCTGTTATGAAGGATCGAAACTTCATCTTCTTCCTCATTACGGTTTTGTTAAACGTCTTGGTGAGTCTGTGGCATTTTTGTTTCCAATACATGGTTTGATGGTTAGCAAGCAACTCTCGCAGATCTATTATTACTGAATAGCGAGTTCGATCCCCACTGGATTGATTGATTGATTGGTTGGATTTTGTGGTATGTCAACCTTGGTCGGGTTATTTTATGCCGGAGCCATTGTTTTATTAATTTTTGATGGGTATTGAATTTTTAAACTCATTTAAAAAATCTATTTAGCCCATAAATGGGACTCTAGCAGGTACTACCACTATGGTTCAGAATGGACTTGGAAGCTTCAAAATTGGAACTTCACCATTAGATGTATTTTAACGTCATACCCAGGACATAAAGACCCTCACCCACCGCCTTCTAGCAGATATATGATAAAAGGGTTATGGGTTTACCATAAAGGCAATAGGGTTAGGATAATCATATAAGTGCGAGGGCCGATTGATGGGAGACGACCTCTCAGCCCATCTGTCAAGCCTACGTAAAGACCTAAGTGGACTGTTGCATGCCTTCGTCTTCACAGCCACAAGGATTTCGTCTTTAAGCATCATGTGTCGTATTCATGCAACTTTCATTAAATGTCCTCAAACCTTACCCAGGAGATAGAATTTTTCAGTTTTGAGGAAATATTGCGTGGGGTTAGGCCAGATGTGTATGGAAGATGGTTCACTTGCACAATCTTGTGTTTCACACAAAAAAATCCGTATCAACAATATCAAGACTGTTAGCTTTCTTCTGGTGATGTTTATGCTGCAATAGTTTTGTTATCATTCTAAACCTTCATGGGAATTGGTAACGTTAACTTTATCTACCGCCCTGTCGGCTGGGGCGTTAGAATGCACCGACTGCACCTCTGTAGGGGTAAGACTCCCCCAATTAGGGCCATCTGTTGGCCGTGGGTGGCGACCCGTGATGCTTAAGGATAGAACCAGGTGGAAGAGCAGTTCATGACTTGCAATACTCCACCTTGGCCCTTACTTAGGCTAGACGGGCGGTCGGAGAGGCCCCCCTCCGATCAATCGGCTGGTCACGTCAAACCCTAGCACCTATATGATTTTCCCAACCCTATTGCCCTTATGGCAAGCCCCAGCCCCTTTTTATCATATGGGTGCTAGAAGCGGTGGCTGCGGTCTACATGTCCTGGAATGACGTTAAACTCTATCTGTGGGTGAGGTTCCAATTTTGGAGGTTTAGGGAATGTGGAGCACCCTTTCATCACCATTGCTCCCTGGTCCACTCTGACCCGGAGTGGTAGTACCTGTTAGGGTCCCATCTATGGGTTAAATAGAAAAATGTATTTATAAAAAAAATTGTATTATCCATTAAGAATTGATTTATTTAAAAACTTTATCGCATTAAATGACCCATTGAGGTTGATATGCCGTAAAACAAAACAGACCAAACTACCTTTTATCTAAAATCAAACCACCCATACAAAAAGTTAACTAACGTTTAGCCAAAATCAAAATGTTCATATACAAAACTGAACATCTTACTACACTCAAACCAAATTTGAAATTATTATATATATTATTTTTCTCTTTCGTTGGTAATCCGACAAATTTGGAATAGAAATGAAAACTAACAAATATTTATCGAATTATTTGTTTATACTTTAAATTAATGCAATTATTATCCATGCGTTTTGGAATATTGTTATGTGTACATTCTGTGTAATTATAGATATGTAAAACATTGTTTTTGTTTATTTGCTTAATTCGATTTATTTTGTTTTATTGAGATTTGTAAATAAGTATTGAATAAATTGGATAAACTAAATATGACATCAAGAAACATCACCAACCAAAATAATATTGAAGGGAAGGAATACACGATATCGACCCTGGGGGCGGGGAGAAATGTATAGATGTAAGCTGAATTTAGCTATTAGAATAAAATAAAAACGTGGTCTGACGAAGCTTGGTGTGCCTCAGATACCCACTAGTGGAAATGGTCCATAATCACGATACCCCCGGTATTTAACGCCTTTTTATTCACAAATATATAATATATATATATATATATATACACACATATATATATATATATTAATATATATATATATATATAACACACACACACACACACACATATATAATATATATATGTATATATATATATATGTATATATGAAAGTACGCGAACAGTTTGTTTGATATGGCTATGCCGACAATTTTTGGGAGAATATGGGCTTAATTTGAGTCATACCTTATTTTGAAAATTAATTAGTTGATAATTAATGAATTAGGCAAATATATCTGTTCAAATGTAAAGAGTAAACAAATCGAAAAAAAGTCATTCTCTGTATGTACATTTCGGCCTATTATACAGAGAATGACTTTTCTCGATTTGTTTGCGCTTTACATTTGAACAGATATATTCGCCTAATTCATTAATTATCAACGAATTAATTTTCAAATTAGGTATGACTCCAATTAAGCACATATTCTCCCAATATATATATATATATATATATATATATATATATATATGTGTGTGTGTGTGGTGTATGTATGCGTATGTATGTATATGCTTGTTTGTGAGTTCATGTGCGTGTTTTCTGTGTGTGTGTGTGTGTCTGTGTGTGTGATTCATAAATCTTTTTAAAACGTCATATTTAAGATAAATCTATGGTGAGGATTTCTAATTAACACTCGAAATTACAAAAACCTCAAAGATAAAATAAATAATGATCATACCCCTCTGCAGAGATGCAATCGGCATTATTCTACTTTCCCCAGCTGACAGGGTGGATTAAACTTTGAAAAAATACCCTTCGCTAAAAAAAATAAAGACTTGCCGATTATTAGGCAGAAGTCACCATGATGTACTTGAGTGTGCCAAGTATAGAAGGGGAAAATAGATATTTGAGTCAACAAGTTCCTGCTGAAGGGGGGGGGGGCAAAAAGAAACGAGTTCACCGTCTTCTCGCAGGCCAAACTTTCTTTGGTCAACACAGTCTTCGTCTTCGACCAGCAGCTGAAAATCTGTCGTCGTCGTCAAAATAATATTTTCTGACTGCCGTCTCACGTAAGCCGAATGCTTCTTTCGCTTTGGTTATTTATGGGCATATTACCCAAACATCCGGGCACATCAGTCGAACCTCGCGTCCGTCCAGTGCCTAAATCGCATTTGTTTTTGCATGCGGAAGGACGCGGGTTCGATCCCGGCAGGCAAGACAATGTCTTGCTCTTTTTCTTTTCTCGTTTTCCGGACAAATGTGAGAGAAGGCGTGGATCTAACCACCAACTCTACACAAAAGCCTCACTGTATAGCTCTTGATAAAAATGTCAGCAAGTGATACAAGTTGAAAGGGAAAGAGGAAATCCTTTTTAACCAGAACGTAAACCATACAGTTTGACAGCAGCCTAAAAGGAAAGCTTATATTTTCACCACCCATTATCAGACATAAGGTTTGTTCATACAAGCTATTCCCATATTGAATAGAAAACAATAATATCTGTTAGATTTCTGACAAAATGCAAGCTAATAGCTACATGTGGTAAATGTTTATAAGACTAGCAAATATATGCACCCTCCGGGTGCAAGTATTTAAGTTTTGATATAATAAAATATCATATTAAATTAGAAAGGCTAATGAAACTGACTAAGAATGCAGATAAAAAGATCTGCAACAGAGGGTATAATCGAAAAAATTAGAACAACTTTTGAAACTAACTATTCCATCATTTTCCATTACTCCCCTCTTTCATTGGTAAATTTTCCTAATTTAACTATTTAGTTAAAATAGGAAGTAAAGGATAAATATTACAGTTATTTCTTCTTGTAAATAAATTTCTTTTAAGATTTATCCACGAGATTTTTGTTTATATTTCTTAAGATAAAACCAAACAATTAGAAATCAATAATACCAAGCACATATTTATTAAAATAAAATTTTAAATATCAATATTGCAAATTAGGCTTCTCGTTCAAACTGTAAACCGCTATTTTGTTTTATATATAAATACAATTGCATGTTATTAGTACGTAGATATGGTCAATAGTATTAATAATGTAAAACAATTTTTATTAATAACTGAAGGTTTAAAAGAATGAAATCATGGAGAATTTGACGTAAATAATTAAGGGAATTGTGAGTAGTAATATAGTTTCGGTTACAGACAGAAAAACACACAATCTCCATTATAATAAGATATATATTTGAAATATATTTATTATCTAATAGTCGATATCATACAAACTATATCCTTGTATATCCTATATCATTCTCTGTATGTACATTCTCTGTATGTATATTTTCTCGATTTGTTTACGCTTTTAATTTGAACAGATATATTCGCCTAATTCATTAATTATCAACTAATTAATTTTCAAATTAGGTATGACTTCAATTAAGCACTTTGGTTTTCATTAAATTTGATTTTCGGATGCGAATTAAGCTTAAAGGGTTAGGCTCTCCTATAAAACGGATGTGAGCTCTCAAGCGCCTGTAACATATATATACTTATATATGTATTTACCAGTTTAAATCTACCCTTGACTGCGTGGACACGCGGTTAAGACGCCTGACTGATGAAAAATCAGTCAAGTTTCTATCACGGCCTTGGATTGCCTGTTAAGTCTAGCCACACCGAGTAGGCGATGTCGAAAAACGGTGTCTGTGGATGAGAAAACACAATAAGTAATCTAATCAGGTCTCCGTGACTCTTCCGAGTATTCTAGCTGATTTCAGCAATGCTGCTGTCTGGATGGTCTCAATTCTTCCTCTGATTTCTAGTTTCTCAAGTCATTTTTTCTAAACTTTTGGGGACCGTTCCTAGTGCCCCAACTACTATTGGTATCACTTTCTCACACATATTCGACAGATTGTTCAATTCTTTTGCGTGGTCTAGGTATTTGTGTATCTTTTCGTCTTCTTTCATCTTCACCCTGTGATCTGGTGGAACTGCAAAATCTACCATTTGATAAGTTCTCTTTTTTTTTGTTAATCAATACTAGGTCTGGTCTTCTGGCTAGGATGAGGCGATCCGTCTTTATCTCAAAGTCCCAGAAAATCTCATGCGTTTCATTCTCAATATCAAAATCTGGTGTATGCATATACTATTTTGGTGTATGGACAGAATTTAGTTGTTTTTTTTCATAATTCCCAGTTTAATTATAATTTCTTCTTCTATATTCAACCCTGAAACTAAGTGATTATTTCTTAACAAACCAATATAGATTTTAAAGGTTTAATAATTGTATATTTATCTGAAATTCAACCGACTTATATCATCAATCTCGACTGCGTTCTCTCTTAGCTCTACACTCTTTGTCCAACGTCACTTCTGTAATGATCACTCAAGCTAACCTTAACGAAATTAATCCCCCTTCCCGTCGGATATTCGACTTGATATTCACCTACCCCACTTCCTCAAAGCCTCTAATTTCCGGTATGCACTCTAATAAAAAAGAGTCTCTCTCGTGCGCCACTTTTTCTCCGGTCACGAGGTAAGTGAAGTTCCATTTTTTTTACATTTAAACTACATTATCATTACAACATTGGGAACGAAACGCAATAATGAAAAAATAAATTAATTAGCGAATTTATTTTATATAGGTGTTAACATGAAAAACAATAATGAATAAAAAGAAATAAATATTATTTTGGGTTTTTATAACTGATTTGTTTACATTTTCGAGCGACAGACGCCAAAAACTCGGCAGTACACATATACTATGTAAAATTTAATCTTTAAATAAAAGAAAATGCACAGACATGAAACCACTCTGAAAAATTAATGTCTCCTACCTAAAATATTAAATGAAAAAAACAAACAAACGCAAAACAAAAAACAAAAACAAAAAAACACACAAAAAACCCCCAGAAACTTATCTAATTGAAAAGAATTTTGAATTTGCTTAAAAGTCAAAAATCAAATTACAGTACTAATTTTATATATGGATGTTCAAAAGAGAAACTAAATGATTAATTCTTAAACTGTCCTTAAAAAGTTTACGAATATAATTTTCTAAAGATTTAATTACATATTCAATATTTGAACATTAAAAAACAAACACAAAGATTAAAAAACTAAATTAACGTTATTATTTTATAAATAGTTTCATTTTTTGCCCCCCCCCCCATTCATAAATTTACGTCTGAGATTCCCAAACGCTGGATATTTTAAAGTAAAATTTCAATGTTATTTCTATGTATATTTTAATTCTTAAATACATAAATAAAATCTTCATATTTTTTTTTACACAAAAATCAAAACCTTGTGTTAGTGAACGTGTACATATATTTACTTTTAATTTGTTTTATTTTCGTAGTTTCCCCCGTATTTACATATATACATACACACAATTGCCTTTTATATATGTATGATAATCGGGCACCTCGCGAGGTATAATGATTAGTAAGCTGGATAAGCAAACCGTCGTTGGTGAGATCGATTCTCTCCATACTTC
This sequence comes from Doryteuthis pealeii, assembly GCA_023376005.1. Taxonomy (NCBI): domain Eukaryota; kingdom Metazoa; phylum Mollusca; class Cephalopoda; order Myopsida; family Loliginidae; genus Doryteuthis; species Doryteuthis pealeii. Next base: position 85,723,555 of record CM042164.1, on the reverse strand, counting down.
CGGCTTCGTGCCGTTTCTAAGCAAAAATTAGTAAATAACTATGTATGTAATCAAGCACACGTGGGGATTAAAAAAAACGGAAATGAAAAAAAAAATGAAAAACAACAAACTCCCATGGGGCCTTGACCGGAAGAACCCCTCTGCGCATGTCCGACAAAAAAGACTGACTCCTTACCCCAAAAAGGATAGTTCGGCCATTCGAAATGAGGCCGCAAATGGGTGTAGTCATTTCCTAGCCAGGGGGGCATGTCCCCTCGCTACAGACCACTATGCCCCGTTCAATAAAGCATAAGTCGTAAAACTACTTCTTGCCTTTGTCTCTTTCTTTTCTCGTTCCTTTTGGTTCCTTAAATTTCATTACAGCTTACCAGCCAACTTGGGGACAAGAATCCAGTACAAACGAACTTAACTTATCCCCATACATATGAATACATATGTGCGTATATGTTTGTATTCGTATAGGTTTCTTGCTCTATGTTTTTGTATATGTGATTGACACTGTACAGAAATCAATGAATGTTGAATAATGATCATATGGAAATCTGATCTCTCTGAAACGAAAAGCAAACATCTTCTGAACAGTAACCGTATCAGTACAACTGTACTGCTGCATAACTTGGGTTCCAATGATGCGCATTGAGAAAAAAAGCTAGATGAAGGAGACACAAAGATGCTGCCAGGAAAGCAGATCCCCACAAGAAAGCAGCTGTATAGCCACTTACCCCCTATCACGGAAACCATCAGAGTAAGAGGAGCAAGACATGCCAGACACTGCTGGAGAAGCAAGAAACTCATATATATATTATATATATATATATATATATATATATATATATATCATAAAGAAAAGTTGACTTACCGGTGAATTTGGTCACGATGGTTAGTAAGTGTGGAATTCAGAGGGGTAAGTCAGCAATATACCAAATACAAAGTGCTCAATACTAAGTAGAGCAAATTTATTATAAAATAGATACAAGAGATAACCTACTCGAGTTTCACCATAAGGATCTTCAGGGTTAAATCCACTGAATTAATCGAGACACCGATTAATAGCAGTCGATTTCACGTGTGTGGTCATTGTATTCAATGACCACACACTTGAAATCGACTGCTATTTATCGGTGTCTCGATTAATTCAGTGGATTTAAACCCTGGATCCTTATGGTGAAACTCGATTAGGTTATCTCTTGTGCCCATTTTATAATATATATATTGAAATGCATCAATCAATCGCATTCTAGTAGTAAAAGCTCATTGGCCAATAATGTGCCAATATCGATCTATCCCTAATCAATGGATTGCTTGCCAATTCAAATATTGGACAATTTCTACTTGACTCCTTTTATATTTTGTCTGATTTCAAACTATAAATAACTTCATCTGGATATTGCTTAAAACAAATGAAAAAATCTTCAAATCAACACAACAAAAATGGAAACAGAAATAACATTGAGAAACAATCCATTAGAAAAGTCAGGTCGAGTATTGAAATGACAATTCTAATTTATTATTATTATTATTATTATTATTATTATTATTATATTATTATTATCTTCTTCTTCTTCTTCTTCTTCTTCATCCATTTCTACATTCTTTCTTTTCTTTTTCATCTTCTTTCCCATTATCTTCTTCTTCTTCTTCTTCTTCTTCTTCTTCTTCTTCTTCTTCTTCTTCTTCTTCTTCTTCTTCCCATTTCTACATTCTTTTCTTCTTTTTCATCTTCTTTCCCATTATTATCTTCTTCTTCTTCTTCTTCTTCTTCTTCTTTCTTCTCTTCTTCTTCTTCTTCTTCTCTTCTTCTTCACCCCATTATGATAAGGAAGAAGAAGAAGAAGATATTGTAATAATTTTTTTTTTGTTTTTGTTCTTCTTGTTCTTGTTCTTTCTTTTCTTCTTCTCGACCTTTTGTTGTGTTGCTGTTGTTTTTGATGTGTTGTTGTTGTTGTTCTTCTTCTTCTTCTTTTTTCTTCTCGCCTTCTTCTTCACCACATTACAAATATTCTTTCTTCTTCTTCTCTTTCTTCTTCTTCTTCTCACCCTTCTTCTTCTTCTTCTTCTTCTTCTTCTTCTTCTTCTTCTCTTCTTCTTCTTTCTCCTCATTACGATATTCTTCTTCTTCTTCTTCTCCCCTTCTTCTCTTCTTCTTCTTCTTCTTCTTCTTCTTCTTCTCACCCTTCTTCTTCTTCTTCTTCTTTCTTCGCCCTTCTTCTTCTTCTTCTTCTTCTTCTTCTTCTTCTCTCACCTCGTTTACGATATTCTTCTCTTCTTCTACTCGCCCTTTCTTCTCACCTTTCATCTTTACCTCGTTACGATCTTCTTCTTCTCTTCTTCTCTTCTCTTCTTCTTCTTCTTCTTCTTCTTCTTCTTCTTCTTTCTTCTTCTTCTTCTTCTTCTCGCCCTTCTTCTTCTCTTCTTCTCACCCTTCTTCTTCTTCTTCTTCTTCTTCTTCTTCTTCTTCTTCTTCTTCTTCTTTTCTTCTTCTTCTTCTTCTTCTTCTTCTTCTATTGAAGCATTTGAAGTTAATTTTAGCACTGATGAACTGAGGAAATCTGTTTGAATGCTTTTGGCTATTTCAGGTTGTTCATTCGGAATTCAAGACTCGGCTTTAAAGGAACCAAATGCATTGTATTTATTTTTGAGAGATTTTTCATTTTCATTTCAAACATCCAAATTCTATCCTTTTCCTTTTTTTCTCCTTTCGGTCAATTCTAAAGAACAATTAGAAAGAAAGATGTTTTTTCCCGATCTGCATCTCTCTAAACAAAACAACAAGATGTGTGGATATCGTAGCATCGACAAAAACTGATAAATATTTATATTTCACCGGACGATAATTGATTTTCAAATATCACACAATGATATTTCTGATTTTTTTCATCTTCTTAGAAATTAGGACCGTCGTATTTTATAGGTAATTGTTTGCAATACAGTTGGTTGGTTGGTTGGTTTTGTGTAAGTATTAATGATTTTGACTATGAATTAAAATACTCATTGATAGAATCACGCAATTTCTGAGGTTATGTTGATATCAGCACTGATGTAGTTTCAGTTATAAAACAGACAGAACACCGAATTCCATTTTAATATGATATATTCAAATATGTATACAATGATATATCTTTAATAATATATATATATATGTACATATATACAATAAAATTAAACAAATAAGGAAATTACTGAAAATAATTGTTAGGGTAACCTAACGAGTTGCTCCCCTTCATCATTAAGGACTGAAGGGAACCCGGATATGGGAATTCGGCCATTTACTTTGGACTGGGGTTTTGGACAGTACAGACGTGCAGCAGCACACTTGAACTAGTGACCCATGCGTCAGTACGTTGGGTTAGTTCAGTCACTTTTAGGGTAGAACCATATTATATCAAGGTAACAGCTAGAATCATAATTATTTGAAATGTAATTCTGTACTACAACAATTGGTAATACATTTAAGCATAAAAATCATTCCAATGAACTTTTTATAAGAAAATAATTTCTAATACATTCCTATAACAAAAAATCTTTTTCCAGTCTATTCCTATATTAAAAGCAAACAGCTTCGTCTTGGATGTGAATTCTGAGCCCAGCCCTCCCTACTATTTTACCCATAGCTTGAGAGAAGAGGTTAATATTTTCCCATGAGCATACTACAAGGTGAATACATATTGTTTTCGACTAGCACTTGGCTCATTAAATACATTTCCTATGACAATAACTTTTATGTTTACGTTATTAGGTTGTTTAGATAACTAAGTTTCGAAAAAGGATCAGTTTTAGTAAAGATAAAATACGGTGAAGAAGAAGAAATAAATATTTGAAAAATATTTTTTAAAGAAAGAATTCATTTGTTGTTGTTATGACCTGTTTAAGGGTCAATAAATAATAACTCAACACGGGTATAAAATGTAGGGAACAGATTGTATTCAGCAATATATATCAACGTACAATGGAAGGGTTTCCTTGTCACAGCTTACACGAAGAACTGTATCTGGTACTACTCCTTTGAGTAGCTTTGCTCTGTTAAATATATACCCTTTGGGTAAGTCTATGTTTGTGTCATAGGTGAGTCACCTACACCATTTGTTAAAAATGTTTGTTGAAATTCCATCAGAGAATTGCTTGAATTGAATATTTTCGTGAGAATTATAAACAATCGGGCTAGAGGTATGTCGGATTGTTTGGCTAAAATCCCAGTGTATACAATATGACTATATACAATGGTATAAAAATATGACGTAAGAAAATAATCAGCTGATTATCGGTAATTATAAAAGAAGGGGTGAATAGTCGAAAGAGAGAAGAGTGAGCGAAGTCAGACACCAAGGGTCTATTGAGGCAGACACGTGTCGCAGGCTGAATTAGCCTATCGAAAAAAAACTATTTCTTTCTTTTTGTCTCCTAAACCTGATAGCTGTTTGTGCGAGTGTCACCAGTTTAGTGTATCAAATTAAGTGATTCTGTTATTGTAACATTCTTTCTATCTCTCTCTGTGTCAACTACTGCTAGTGTATCACGGGGAAATAAACATTGTTGATAAAAAAAGTTTTAATCAATACAGGTTACCACGGACTTAATTGAAGGGATGTTTTCACACAAGAAGAAACGAGACCCCGTATGTAAGAACGAAAAGACTCATAACTTTACACATGAACACCCCCATGAAAAGCATAACTTAGGTTTAGCACAAGGTTCTTAGTAAGCATGGCGGTTTTTAAAGTGAGGAGATTTTACTGGTATTGCCTTAGATAAAAGCGGTATAAGATAGAGCTGTATTTATGCGTCCAAATAAAGTTCAAACAAATAGTATCTTAACTAAAAGTGGTGTGTTGTGTAGCGACTCTTATTTGGAATGGAGTGATGACGTGTAATAATAATTATGATGTCATAATTATCTCTAGTTCTTTTGAAGGGGTCCAAAATTCAAGGTAATATCAATCATTTGAAAGTCTCTCCAGCAAACGAAATGCAATTCCTTTCCCAACGCCACTCTCACTTCAAATAGCAGTCGTCAGATTTCACTTGCCGTCCAAACACTTTCTTTCTCACTCGCCCTGTCAGCGACAGTCCGTCTTTATTTCTGCTCGTTCGGATGCGCTTATGCAATTTCGGATATACTTTATTTGGGTCTCTACTAACAACACCTCAGCTACGAGGAGGTAGCGAGTTCGAGTATCCGTAGCCGCTCGCCACAGGCCAAACATATCCTGATGCGCTTTGTTTGTGGGGGCTAGGAAACTGCTTGTTCATAGGGCTGCCTTTCAATCTCATCACACTAGTCCTGTTCTACTTCAGGAGGTTGGAATCTGGTTGTTGGATCTGATGTTGAGTTGATGTTGGTATTCTTTGATGTGTTGTAGTCTGGAACCAACTTGGGATGATATAGGATATCTTGTCTTGTGCCATTTATAGTCCTTAATAATAACACAATGTGAACTTATTTTTTTCTCACGAGATATTTTTTTCTTTTTCCCCAAGACAAAATGCCTCAAGCGACAGACGTACGTATGACTCACGCAACTCTTCGTTCCAAACTGACCTTGCATTCTCACCTCTCACTCTTACTCTTCCTCACTTCGCCACGTGACGTCTCTTGACCAGTGAGAAAACCTGATATGGCGTTGTGCTGACTCATCCAAAAAAACTTTCCATGTTAAACAACACGTATCCCTTACATTCCTAGCTTTTTTTCCATTATCTTTCTCTTTCCGTTATGTTACAGGTGTTTATTTTTTTAATCTAGTTTTAAGTGATTTATGTTTTCATTCAGCTTTTGTAATACTTTAGCGCCTTTTTTATTTTCTTTGTACATAATTCAGTTGCATTATTGTTATAACAAAGAGAAGTTTATAAATGAAATGGAACAAAAAAAAAAAAAGAAATTTCTATTCAAACTCGAAAGTCAACATTCACGTGTGAATTAGTAAAAACCAAAAAAGAAAGATTTTTGTATTGCTACTTGCATCTGGTCTGAAAGAAAGATTTAAATATCGAAATTTCTTCTTCATTTTTTACCCGCTTTCTTCGAGTAGAGAGGAGGTACTAGTTACATTATTACTATTCAAATGAGACTATTAAATATCAAATTGTTAAAAACAGTGGGAAACAGAAATCGACGCGGCATGAAAATTTTGAAGAGAAATTGGAATATTTCTCTTCTGCTAGTTTCAAGATTAGGTCTCTTTTAGAAAGTTTATAAAACAATTTTTAAAGCAAGATAAAAAAAAAAAACTGGTGACGTAGTATTTTCATTTGTTGAATGGGAATTATTTTTTTGTTCGAATGTCTTCAATTATTCTTGACTGTTTGTCAAAAAAGTATCGAGATTTTTGGTACTTTTTGACACACCTTGTATTTTGAAAAAAAATTAACGTTCCATTCATTGTTCGTTTCTATCTTTGTAAATACAGCTTAAAACTCGGCACTCTTATGACACACCTTGTATTCTGAAAAAATGTAACGTTCCATTCATTGTTCATTTCTATCTTGGTAAATGCAGCTTCAATCTCGATACGTTTATAACACACATTGTATTCTAAAAAAAAAGTAACGTTCCATTCATTGTTCATTCCTATCTTGGTAAATACATCTTCAATCTGGATACTTTTATGCCACACCTTGTATTCTGAAAAAAATTAACCAATCTCCGTTGCAGTGGCATTGGTAATTTTTCCAAGAGTGCTCAATATATCATATACATAAAACTATAATTATAGTAGAAAATATTATTGGTCTCCCACGATCTTGTAGGGAACTTGTTATTTATTGGATAAGTTATATTCCTGCTAATCAGTAGGGAGGTGGGGAGGTTTTGGCTACTGCTATTCTAATTAACCCCTTCATGTGATGGACATTATTTTTTGGTTCAAATGTCTTTCAATTGACCTCAATTTATATATATATATATATATATATATATATATATATATATATATATAAATCACTAATGACCCTACAATAGCCCTCGGACAATATATATATATATATATATATATAATATACATACATATATATATTATATATATATATATATATATATATATATATTATATATAATATATATATAATGTTGTTCTGGTTCCAACGGGAGAAAATTCAATATTTTATAAAAAAAGAAGGTCCGCAAAATGTATTTTGTTCTCAGAAAAAAATTTTAAATTCTTTTTGTTTTACATTTTTTTTTGTTTTACATTTATCATTTTACATTTTATTGTTTTTGTTTTACATTTTTTTTGTTTTACATTGTTTTACATTTATATATATATATATATATATATATATATATATATATATATATATATGCCGAAAACACGTATCTGTGGATGACTTATTAATATATATATTATATATATATATATATATATATATATATATATATATATATATATATGTGTGTGTGTGTGTGTGTATGTGTGTGTGTGTGTTGGCATCCTTCCGTCTATTAAAGACGATGGCGAAGTGTCCCCTTTTTTTATCTGCAACTGCGTGTGTGGCTGAACAGACCAATTTTTGAATGGCAATCTCTGGTGCAGGGATTGCAAACAAACAGTCATTCTTGCTGGAGTTGCTGTTGTCTCTCCTTCCTCGTGGCTGTTTTTTCAGCGGCGGCTTTTTTCCTCTATTTTTCACTCCTTTTCGTTCCTTGTTTGACGAGGAGTCGCCAAGTCGTACGGTCTTTTGCATAAGCCTCCCATGTGTTGGTGTTGTTACGTTCGACTATCGTTTTTAATGTTTACACGCTATTCCATCAAAGAGACCAAAGAAAAGTGAGAGGTGCACATGCAAAAATTGGCAATAGAACAATACATATATATATATCATTTTATAACATAATTTTATTCAAGAAATCGAGTATTGAGAAGAGGATAAATAGGAAGTCCACCAGGAAGTCGAGATTTGAGAGGAGAAAAAAAAATGGAGAGTTCATAAGCATATATATATATATATATATATATATATATATTTATTTATTTATGGGTACTACTATGTGAACATAGCGTAAGGGGTAATAAAAGTATAATGTTACAGTGCGCTACTACCCACTTAGGTCAAAATAGGAGGAATTTAACCTACTAAGTTTATATTCAGGAAGATTAAAAATTCAGTCTAGCCATATAAAGTAACCGGAAAAAAATTACACTCAATCCCCATGATGAAGGTATTGGAATAACACCGAAACCGCGGTTGGGAAACAACTTCATTTATATATATATATATATATATATATATATATATATATATATTCATCGGGACGCCGTCTGTTTGGGTTTTAAGTGGGATGGCATGACAAGTTGCATTATAGCTTTTTCTTTCAGAGGTCATAGTCGCTTGGAACACACATATACATATATAAATTGAAGGAAGTATAAAGGTGACAATTTCTATAAAAATTCCATGACGCGCTTATCTTTATTATCGTTGATACATTTCTTGGTTCGACTCATATCTCTGTGGATGACCACTCTGGGCCTAGTTTCTTCTATCCCATGGATGTAGTCAGAGGCTGCCCTCCGCGGGGTCTCGAGTGGAACTGCCCGTAGTAGTAAAAATCGATTATCGCCTACATTCAATGGTGTCAGGATTCCAACTAATCTCTCAAAAAGGGTCTGGAGTAAAAACTAACGTGGTAATAGAAATCTCTTTCCCCTCCCCGCAAAAGGTAATGATGAACGTTTCTGTCAATCGCAAAAAAGTGCCTACGTGACAATAACTGGGCAGAATTCGGCTGTAGGTTTGTGTGTTTGTTTGTTTTGTTTTACGGCATATCAACCTCAGTGGGTCATTTAATGCCGATAAAGTTTTGAAATAAATCAATTCTTAATGGATAATACAATTTTTTTATAAATACATTTTTCTATTTAACCCATAGATGGGACTTCCACTCCGGGTCAGAGTGGACCAGGGAGCAATGGTGATGAAGTTGTGCTCCACATTCCCCAAACCTCCAAAACTGGAACCTCACCATCAGATAGAGTTTAACGTCATTCCCAGGACATGTAGACCCGCAGCCACCGCCTTCTAGCACCCATATGATAAAAAACGGGTTGGGGCTTGCCATAAGGGCAATAGGGTTGGGAAAATCATATAGGTGCTATGGCTTGATGTGACCAGCCGATTGATCGGAGGGGGCCTCTCCGACCGCCCGTCTAGCCCAAGATAGGGCCAAAGTGGAGTATTGCATTCAGCTGTAGGGTTCTTCCGGTAATTAGTTGCTGACGTCACGCAGTTCTAAGAATATTTTGGGACGTTCTCTTTTTAGCTTTCGAGTTTCATTCTATTTTGCCTGTAATCGATTTAGTTGTAATACGTAACAGTGTCGATGTGGCATGTCTTCATGTCCCTCTTGTAGACTTCTTTAAAGCGCAGGTGTGGTCTCCCTACCGGTCGGGTGCCCTCTACTAATTCACCATATAGTGTCCGAGTGCTGCTTTAGAGACTCCGTTGCAGTGGCATTAGTGATTTATCCTTAATATATTATAAACATAGAGCTACAATTATTGTATAAGATTGTATGGGTATACCACGGTTTCGATCTTAACTATCTCGCTAGGATATTTGTTAGGTGGGGATGTTTGAGCTTCTGCTATTGTAATTAATTCTTTTACTTCTACCTGTGTTAATTTCAGTTAGAAAATCCTGTCATTTTTTTCTCTTTTAGTTTTTTCTTTTCGTTCTTCCTGTCTAGTTCTTATCTATTTACCTGATCTTATCTTGTGATGTTAATTTCATTTGTAAATCAAGTCCTTTTCCTTTTTCATTTACTTTCTTTCGTTTCCTTTTACTTTTTTTATCCTTTTGTCTCAAATCGTTTTTTTTTTCTTTTACAATTTCTATGTTCAGATCTAACTATTTGTTTATTTATTCCCTGGTGTTATACCTTTAAGTTAATTACTATACAAATGAAATCTAGTGTCTAAAATAAGACTTGTGTGTAGTTGTTGCAGGCGAGGTGTATGTTTGTGTATGTGCGTATTCGTATAACGTATGCACGTGCGTGTGTGCATAGAGGCAGACGTCGCACTACTTTGTGCCATAATTGAACGCCATGGGAGGCGAATTGCGCAGATTAATACAACAAGAACGGCTCAACACAAAATATATATCTATATATAACTAAATAAAATTCGTTGTCATGTTTTTCCAGGGCATTTTGTCTTGAGGATGAGTGGCTAAAAAAGCTGGTTTGAAACTAATGGTAACAACGCCTTTTTATTGTATAGTACACCATAACAAATGAATATAGCTTTTACACCCGTAAATTATTTTTCCTTTCTTCAATACAAATGTCTCTCTCTCTCTTTCTCTCTCTCCTCTCTCCTCTCTCTCTCTCTCTCTCTATATATATATATATATATATATTATATATATATATATATATATATGAAAGGTAAAATGGATATGAATCCGACAATATGTGGTAGAAATATGTGTACAATATTGCTTTGATAAAGACCTCTTCATATGGTCGAAACAGATTTCTGTCAGCAAAACTTTTAACATCTTGTCAGTCAACACACAACACCATTGTACCTATTATCATTCAAACTTAGCCTTCTAAATCACCTCCTAACCAATACATACACAATGCTTCAAGCAAACTCTTCATACAGACGAAACGTATCACCCACCATTTCTTGACCATTTTCCTTCTATCTACAGCATATCGTCGGATCCTAAACCCATCCACCCTTCTTCATATATATATATATATATATATATATATATATATATATATATATATAATTCTCTCTATGTATAAAATTTCCTACATTTCTGTGCTCAGCATGGGTATGAGTACGTGGATGCGTGCCGTCATGTCTGGTAACCGTGTCCTCTGTTATGTTGCAGATGCAGCTACATGACACATTAGGTTATAGTAGTGGCACATTGATCATTGACAAGTTGATTTGGCGAGTTTCCTGTGTGGCGTGGCCGGTGGCCTAGGGGTAGAGTCTCTAAGCTCTGCATTCTGTGTTCTCCGGTTTTATCTCTGTCTGGGGAGATCGTAGGTATATACTGCTGATAAGACCTAATTAGGTCGAAACAGCTGTACAGTGTTCCACACATCGCACGCGGTATTCGCCGAGTTTGCTTGTCGTGATTATTTCAAATATATATATATAAGTCAACGTCTCCGATGACGGATAAACATCTGAAACCATTGGTAAGACGAACTTTGTATTGGTGACTTAAATAAATAAATAAATAAATACAGCTCTTAAAGAAATAATTGAACACTTTATAATCATTTCTCCAATATTAATGACAAAAAATTAAATATATATATATATATATTATTATTATTTATATTTTGCTTGAAGGCAATTATAATGCATGTATCGCATAAAATTCGATAATTATAGAAAATAAACTTGACATGTGAATCCTGGCAAAGGATGGCTCGCTATGCAGAACACCGTACAGACTGTTTCGACTTTATTAAGTCTCTTCAGCGATGTATACTAACGACTCCCCTCCGACAGGAATCGAAACCGGGACTTCACAGGCATAGTCAGAGACCATATATATATATATATATATATATATATATATATATATGCAACCATAACCTAAGAAAAAAATTCCCATCATATAGTAGCGTTTCAGCTTAGATCAGTACTTGGTTTTCAAATACTCCTTTTTAGATGATTACCTGTAGCAAGATAAATAATCAGGATATAATGGCCAAAATCGTTAAGAAAACACTCATTGTGGAAAATGGTCTCGGGTGACAAATTATAGCAGATACAATTTTATTTGTATCATTAGCGCCGCTTTGAGTTAACAGAATTTGTGTGTGGAAGGGGTGGTAAATTGTCTCAACCAGGAATCGTGAGACTTGCTTGGATGCTTCGACGTCTGTCTCGACTCTGCGTAATTAGTACTACTAAATTTAAGCAACGGATCTGAACAACTAAATCTGAACATTGGATCTGAACAACTGCACTTGAGCAATGGATTTTAACAACTAAACTTGAGCGATGAATCCGAACAACTCAATTTTGGCAATGGATCCGTGAAATTAAATCCGAGCAATGGATCAAAACGATTAGATATGTGCAATGGATTTGAACAATAAAATCTGGACAACACTTCTCTTTGAGGTGTTAGGGTTCAGAAAAATTCTTAAAACATGAACTGGTGAAAAAAAGTTTAAGAAGAAAGAATGGATTACATTGAATGAATATTAATTTTTGCAAAATGAGAAAAGATCGGAATTATGTCCCTTGTTTATCGCTCTTTAGAGAATCTTTCTGTATTTATTACAAATGGACGACACTTTTTCATTCAACCAGAAAAGATTAGATTTTATTTAAAATATTACTTTTTTCTCCATTTTCTTTAACAAAAAAAAAAAAAAAAAAAAAAAGAAATCAGAAAAAAGAAAAAAGAAAAAAGTAAGTATAACGTTCTGTTTTTATTTTTCATTACAAATTAAAAAACCCAAAAAAACAACAACTTAATTTGCAGAGAAATGTTGTTTTTCACTGACGTAGAAGTGAAAGATTTTTTAAAATTTCTGACAATAATTTATAGACATAAAATATCTGGAATCTTTTTAAAACTGATTCAATTATTATAAAAATCAAATTCATTTAAACATTTAATTGATATATAATTTTCGCTACTATTCGTATTAATCGGTGAGGGTGACATAAACAAAGCCCCTCCCCCCACGAAACCTTAGCCGATTAAATTTACCGTCAAATCTTTAAAAAAAATTTTTATAATGAAAAATAATTTTATCAAATAGATTCCTGTTTATTCTGTTGCTTTAAGTTGTCACTACACCGACTTAACGACTAATTATTTTATAAAATAATAAAATATAAATAAAGATATTTGAAGATTAAAATAGTAAAAGGGTAATTCCATGTCAAGTCATCCAAACGATGTCACCCACCCCTTCAATCATTCTGAACATTTATCCAGGTGTAGACTACATTAAGTAGGAAACGCGTGTTGTAATGGTTAAAGTCATGGGAAATGGACTCGTCGCCCCGACTTCAAGTCATGGGCGTGGTAATCGCATTTTTACTCTCCCTCCGGCTATGGGTAAATAGTAGGGCAAACTGGGCTCTTTAACCTTGGTTAGGCAACCGGTCTAGGAGAAGGAAAACTCTGAATTCAAACCATGTTAAACTCCGCTTAAGAAATTGACCTTGTGTCACATCCTGCTCGTGCGGAGGGCTTGGTAAATATATATTTCATTTCTATTATTTAACGTTAGACAATCCCCAAGATTTGAGCTTCCAATTAAAAAAAATAGACGAAGTTATTTTGATTTTTAGCTCTCCAAAATTGAAGGGGATCTCGAAACTATTTTTGTGGGTAAAATAATTTCTAGATTCCCTGCAACTAAAAATTGGTTTTATTAAAGCATTTTTGCCGAAGGAATTCATCTTGGTAAACCCTTTTGTTAAATGACCAATTTGTTTGTTTTTCGTTCGTCAAATAGATGATCATATCTTAGTTCACATATTTGACCATGTATCACAAATTCTCTAATAGGAAAACGCATTATTCATGAACTTATAAAAAATCATCAGCTTCACCCATCACATTAGAAAATGTGCTTCCTTTGTAAGTTATTAAGTTAGTATTAAATATTTGCAACTCTTTTTTTTTACATGTTATGCTTACTTTACTGTTTATTTTACGATTATTTTACAATTAACATTTACATAAACGTTTGTACAGAATTCATTAATTACATAATTGGTTGAAACAAACAACTTGGGTATATGAGGAGGGAGTCCATGATAGATCAATAAAATTTTTGTAGGGGCTACAGGCTTAAAAGTTTGAGAACCCCTACTTTAGACAAATAAAATTGTTCCAAACCACTCATCGCCACAGATGTTCGCAGGTGAAGGCTGCCCTAAAAAGATGTTGATGTCGGAGCCTTGTTGTCGCCGCTTTCTTCTAGACTCTTGGCTTCACATGGTGGCTTAGATATGAACAGTCCACTACGAAGAGCCTGCCTCACAGAGGGCGGTCATATGCTAAATTTTACTAGCAAATATATGCACCCTCCGGGTGCAGGTATTTAAGTTTTAATGTAATAAAATATTGTATTGAATTAGAAAGGCTAATGAAACTAAATAAGAATACAGATAAAAAGATTTGAAACAGAGGAGGTATAATAAAAGATTTAAAACAGAGGGAGTATAATAAAAAATGGAACAACTGAAACTTACTCTTCCATCACTCTCGTCTTTCATTGTTATTTTTTCTAATTTAAGTATTTAGTTAAAAGAGGAAGTAAAGAATAAAATGACAGTTATTTTATCTTGTTAATGGATTTCATTTAAGATTCATTGAAGAGATTTTTGCTTATATTCATTAAAATAAAACCAAACAGTTAGAAATTAATAATACTAAGCACATATTTATTAAATTCGATTTTTTTAATATTAATATGCAAATTAGTCTTCCCGTTCACACTGTAAACCGCTATTTTGTTGTATATACAAATATAATTGCATGTTGTCAGTATGTAGACATAGTTAACAGTATTAATAATTTCAGACAATTTTATTAATAATTGAGGTTTAGACAAAAATAAAATCATGGAGAATGTGATGTCAATAACTAAGAGAATTGTGACTTGAGTAGGAATATAGTTTCGGTTACAGACAGAAAAACACACAATCTCCATTATAATAAGATATTTCTGTGATAAAAAGAAGGAAAAAACTAGAATGAAAAAGATAAAGGATTAATAATAGTGAAAATGATTAATAATAATGATGATACACAAATGCAGATGTTCGTCACGTGACGATTCATTAAAAGAGGAAGGGGGAAAGGGGGGGTGCAGAGAGATTCCGTTGTTGTCATAGTGATTATGTATTTACGCTTTCATTTATGATTGTTATTGTTGCCGTTGCGTGTGGTAATTATAAAAAGAAAGAAAAAGAATAATAAGAAGAACAACAACAATCTTCTCGCAACAGTTTGGAAGCCATTATGATGACTATTTTCTTAACCGTTAACTCACTTTCACCACTCTCTTTATTTCTTTTTTACTGATGCAACCTCCACTTCAACACTTTTATACACTTTAATCTTTATGTCTTATTCAAAATTACTATTTCATAGATTTTATCCGATTTTCTTTTGTTTTTCTCCAACTTCATTGGAATTGGATTTGAAATTCTCGGCGTTTTTTTCTTTCTATTCGCTTATTTTCTCGGTGTTGTCATTTCTGTGTTGGAAAAATGAATGTCTTCTTCTTCTTCTTCTTCTCTTCTTCTTCTTTCTTCTTCTTCTTCTTCTTCTTCGCCCCATTACAATATTCTTATTCTTATTCTTCTTTTCTTCTTCTTCTTCTCGCCCCATTACAATATTCTTCTTCTCTTCTTCTTCTTATTTCATTATTATTATTAATCCCATTACTATATCATTATTTCTTCTTTTTCTCCATCCCATTACAATATCATCAATCTTCTCTTCTTCTTCTTCTTCTTCTTCTTCTTCATTTCTTCTTCTTCTTCTTCTTCTTCTTCTTCTTCTTCTTCTTCTTCTTCATTACAATCCTCTTCTTCTTCTTCTTCTTCTTCTTCTTCTTCTTTCTCTTTCTTCTTCTTCTCTTTCTTCTTCTTCTTCCCCATCAATCTTCTTTTCTTCTTCTTCTTCTTCTCTTCTTCTTCTTCTTCTTCTTTCTTCTTCTTCTTCTTCTTCTTTCTTCTTCTTCTTCTTCCATTTCTTCTTTTCTTCTTCTTCTTCTTCTTTTCTTTCTCTTCTCTTCTTCTTCTTCTTCTTCTTCTTCTTCTTCCTCCATTACAATCTTCTTCTTCTTCTTCTTCTTCTTCTTCTTCTTCTTTCTTCTTCTTCTCCCATTACATTCTTCTTCTTCTTCTTCTTCTTCTTCTTCTTCTTCTTTCTTCTTCTTCCATTCTTCTTCTTCTTCTTCTTCTTCACCCCATTACAATCTTCTCTTCTTTCTTCTTCTTCTTCTTTATCTATTATATGTTGCGCGCATCTATTTTTCAATTTACTCTTCTTCTCTCGGGCAATCTGAGGTTCTCATTTACGTTCTTCCGGTTTCTATGGCATTGTTTTATAAAACACACAGACACGAAACGATGAAGGATCAAATGAAGTCAGAAGCAGAAGAATTCACTGATATCATCAAGCAGCAAGAGAGACATGAATATGGATTCACATGATGGACTTGGAATCACGCTTATTCGAACCAGCAGAAAGTCTAAAACATCAAAAATACGAGGGTGAATAAAAAAAGTAATGCTTTATGTTTAAGACAGATTTAATTAACAACACAGAAACATGCATTATACATCAAAATGAAAATGGTCTTCTGTGATCTGTAGTTATAAAGACTAAAAGTTCATTTTAGAAGACACGGAGAGAAATAAAAATACTTCTAAACCAGACAATTATATATAATAATAGGTACCTCTAATTTTTAGTTCTGGTAAGGAAGGTGGACCTTGAACACCGAAACCATGGCAGAGAGAAAAACATTTCTACAACTATAAATGCTCTATATTTTACCAATTTATATTGAGCCCTTGGTGCGCGTGGTATAATGGCTAAAGTAATGGGAAATGGACTCGTCACACCGAGTTCGAATCCTGGACGTGGTAATTGCATTTCACTTCTTCAGCGCTAATACCCTTAGGAAAGGTACGAATCTTACTCTCCCTCCAGCTATGGGTAAATAGTAGGACAGACTGGGCTCTTTAACCTTGGTTAGGCAACCGGTCTAAGAGAAGGAAAACTCTGAATTCAAACCTGTTGAACCCCGCTTAAGAAATTGACCTTGTGTCACATCCTGCTCGCGCGGATGGGTTGGTAAATATATATATATATATATATATATATATATATATATTGAGCCCTTTTGGATTAACTACTTATGATACTACAATGAAAACGTGGTAGTAACTTTTTGATGATATATATAATATATATATATATATATATATATATATAACATTTTTACTTGAAGGCACTTACAACGCATGTATCGCATAAAATTCGATACTTTTTCTTATAGAAAATGAACTTGACAAGTGTAATCCCGGCAAAGGATCGCCCGGTGTGTAGAATATCGTACAGACTGTTTCGACTTTATTAAGTCTCATCAGCGATATATACTAACGATTTCCCTCCGACAGAAATCGAAACCGGGACTTCAGCAAGCATAGTGAAACACTATATCGCCTCGACCACAGTACACAGCTAACAATCCCAGCGAAATTAAGCTTGTCAAATGATACTACACGCCTCTACCATAATAGGTAAGGGGGGCGTTTTTTAAGAGAATAATAACAACAAACAGACCGTATGCCCTTCGGCGAAGTGAATAAGATTTTTGGATGTTTGTTTATTTTTTAGAAGCATTGATGAATAAAGTATATATTAAATTTTTACTTGAAGGCACTTACAACGCATGTATCGCATAAAATTCGATACTTTTTCTTATAGAAAATGATCTTGACAAGTGTAATCCCGGCAAAGGATCGCTCGGTGTGTAGAATATCGTACAGACTGTTTCGACTTTATTAAGTCTCATCAGCGATATATACTAACGATTTCCCTCCAACAGAAATCGAAACCAATATATATAAATAGTCATCCACATACATCGTATTTTCACGTATCACGTCTTCTCAGTGTGTCTAGACGTAGCAGGCTACCACCAGCCGAGATCGAAATATGACCAATTTTTCATCAGTCAGAGTTCCTAACCACTGTGTCATCAGCACACATACATATGCGTACATTAGGACAGTCTTTCAAATATCCATAATTAAATGTATGTTTACGTACGTGTGTGTGTGTGTGTGAACAAAGACATATATACTTGATAGTGAAAAACGGAATGCCAGTTGTCGATACTTTCGAATCAGTAGTCTCGATCAATTAGTGGGTAGCTAGTTTGATAGACAGATACGTTCAGTCGTAGACATAGATAAATACAATCATCGATATTATAGACAGATCTATTTGATATGAACCAAAAACTGAAAATTGATGGCTGCTTAGAATCGATTGAGTAAGGCGGATAGATAATAAGTTGCTTGACAGGAGAATTTATATCTTCCTATAAAGTTTAATATTTAACTTCTAATCAACTAAAAAAAAACAACCTTCAATACTATATATTTTTGAAGGCGAAATAATGCAAATTTATGTTTAAAAACATATTTATTTAATTTTTTTCTTCAACTCTCTGAAGATAGACATAGCCTGAAATATTAAGGGAACAAAAAAAAAAAAAAAAAAGGAAAAAAAAAAATTAAATAAGTTGTAAACAAAGTTTGTTTAGAATGGCTTTTTGCCGATAATTTTTGGGAGAATAAGTGCTTAATTGGAGTCGGACCTAATTTTGAAAACTAATTAATTAATAATGAATTAGGCGGGAATACCTATTAAATGTATGGCTAAACAAATCGAGAAAAATCAATCTCTGTATGTACATTTCGGCCTATTAGGCCTCATCAGCAGAGCTATAGATCGGAAGACCGCCCTGTGCGTGATTTGAAACCGGACTGCCAAGCTGACAGGCCGATCCCATAACCTCTACACTAAACGGACCTCTTAGATTTTATGATTTGTTTAGAGTAGGTTAATATTCATGTTTTTAAACATAAATTTACATTATTTCGCCTTCAAAAATATATTATTACATTTTAATTTATGCTTCTAACTCACTATAAAAATGATTTTTTAAAAAAATCTTTATTTCAACCTTAATATAATACAATACACCATCCTGTTGGATACTCGAACTGCACTTCTGAAGAGGAGTAATATCCCACCAATTGGGCCAACTGTTGGTTTTTTAATCCGGAAAGTATATAGGTTTGTTTACATATTTTACGATCACAGAGAGATCTAGTCTGCGAGCAAACAATCATTGCTTATGCACACAAAATATATATATATATATATATATATATATATATATATATATATATATATAAAATGTTGTTCTGGTTCCAACAGGAGAACATTTAATATTTTATAAAAAAGAAGTAGGTCCGCAAAATGTATTGTTCTCAGAAAAAATGTTTTATTCTATTTATTTTATATACGCAACACGTGTTTCAGATATTCTGGTATTTTCTTCAGGCTTTGATCAATACATATATTGATATACATATATATATATATATATACACATATACATATACATATATACATAGGTTGTGCGTGTTTCTGCAATTTTTCTGTCATGTATATATATTTCTGTTATATATATATATATATATATATATATATATATATATATATATATATACACATATCAACCCCTCAGTACGAGCAGGATGTAAGATAAGGTCTATATCTTAAACGGAGTTTAACAGGTTTAAATTCAGAGTTTTCCTTCTCTTAGACTAGTTGCCTAACCAACAATTCCTCTCTCCAGACAAGTCGGCTTAATGAGACCAATGTAGTATACAGATTTAAATGTACTGTAGGGGATTGCAGTCTCCCAGAAAATGAAAATACATACATCGGTTTTACCTCAACGACATTGTCACGTCGTCTAACTCTCCATTTAACAGATAATAGCTCCATTTCACAACACCTAAAATTACATTCATGCCCCCACTCTAATGACCGAAATATCCTAACGGAAAATACATACATTCTGCACAACGAAAAAAATAAACAAAAACTCCAAATACTAGAAGCTTTATACATAAAACAATACAAAACATCCTTAAACAAAATTAATTTCCAATGCAGTACACACATTCTAAAATGCCTATAACACTTTTCCTATCAATTCTCTTCCTTCCAGCCTCCACATCCATTAATATGATTTGAAAAACTGGAACACATCACCCCTGATGATGGCACATCGAAGTGCCGAAAGTACACGGAACACGAAACATTGGTGGATTAATCCACGAATTCCACCCAAATATTAAAAAGTTGTCCAGAAAACTTGAAAAAAATCACAAATAAAATTGTTAAACAGGAGATATGTCTTTTGTTTAATTCACATGCATAAATGAAAGAATGCTGCCCAAATACCCCCCATATATATATATATAATATATATATATATATATATATATATGGGGTTATTCTGATATAGAAATATTCCCTCTAATATATATATATATATATATATATATATATATATATATATATATATATATATATATATATTATTATACTAAAGCTGAGTTTATCAACCTTCTCCAGCTAAAGGATTTTTTTTATTTATGTTATGGACACAATATTTATACTTAGATATTCCTTGGTGTTAGCACTACAAAGTGTATGAAAAAAAATTCAGTTTAATTGGCTTTAATTAGGCGTAATTAGCAATTAAGTCAACGACCGACCAATCCCTGTCTTGGAGACTACCTGTCACTCTTCCCATCTCGCTTTATCAGTTAAGTTAACTCTCCTCCCACTTTCTATTTGTCAGTTAAGCAGAGGGAAAAAAAAGAGTAAAAAATCCAGCAGCCAGGGAGATCACCTCACACCCACACACTAAACCCCCGTAGATTCGCCCACTTCGCTTTCTCCAGGCGAATCTTATTCAAATGAGCAAACGTTTTGGTTTGTTTTGATATAAATCAAAAGTATCTTTTTACGGCATGATTTCAATTTTAGTTGAGCGTAAATTTTACGAAATTGAAATCATGCTTTAAAATGGATTTTTTAAAATTATTTTACTTATTAATTCATAGAGTATTAAACTTACTTTAAAAAATATTTCATGTTGGGTAAAAAAAATAGTTATATGAATTAAAATTTTGCGAATTTGGTTACGGTATTAGGGGATTAAGGTTGTTTTTAATTACGTATTGTTTGAAAAAATAAACAACAAAAAACACAAATTACTATACATTTAATGTTGAAAAATATTTTCTAAACTAAGTTTAATTGAAATTATACATTGCTATATTAATACAAACAACTGTCTCAATAATAGATTCAATAATTAATTTCAATGGTTAATTAAATGTATAGTAATTTGGGTTTTTTTGTTGTTTATTTTTTAAAGCAATACGTAATTAAAAACAACCTTAAGCCCCTAAAACCGTAACCCAATTCGCAAAATGTTAATTCATAGAATGTAGGACTGACTTCTGACTTAGGTTGGAAAATTAAAACGGAAATTTTTTTGCTGGTACCCAATGACAGTTGAACTACAGTCTATGAATTAACATTTTGCGAATTGGGTTACGGTTTTAGGGGATTAAAGTTGTTTTTAATTACGTATGGCTTAAAAAAAATAAACTCTGTCTTTAGTCTTTTTTATTTATGCAGAAAATAGTATCAATCAAATATATACCACTCCGATATTACAGTCTGAATAATACAAATAATTTTTAATCTTTGCGGAGTTCCGTCAAGGCCTCTTGCCTCAAAACATGCTTGCCGGTGACTGCGGAAAAAAACAAAAAAACAAAAGAAAAACACCAGCTACGATTGAAGTCCGTAGCGGAAGCGGCGTGAAAAACAAAAACAACTAGGTTTAGGGTTTAGGATTTGGGGTTGGGTTTTAGGTTTAGTTTAATGGAAAATAAATAAATAATTTGGGCTCTGTTTTTTCTGAGTCACCCTGTATACAGGGTGACCCAGAAAAAACAGAACTTTGTAATAAAACAGTTGATTTAACTAGGGGGGTTTAGGGTTAGGGTTGGGTTTTCAGTGGAAAATGCCCTAAGTTGGTTCTTTTTTTTTTTTTTTTTTTAAAGTGATACCGCTTCGGATGCAGGAAGCCAGGACGGAACTCCGCAAAGATTACCATTATTTGTATTATTCAGACTATTGTCCTCGTCTTCATTGTTATCTGTACAAAGTTTCGGCTGATGTCCCTCCGGCCTTCTTCAGGTATTTCTTGTCGGACTCGGGAACCTTCTTGTAATTGGGAGCCATCACGGAACTTTGAACCCAACCCTTTATTAGGTCCACGAGGGTATCCTGTTCTCATTCCACTAACCATAGCTGGGGTACAGGTGTTAAGCTGTGTTAATTATTATTCTATGTTACTGCTGTCCCTGACCAGGATTGAACCTGCAGTCTAGAGATAACTGGCATTTAGAACTGTCTTAATCTAACTCCTTTATCTACTAGGATATGTGTTCAATTGGACAATCCAGTGTGAATTTTTTCAATTGCAAAAGTTACAATTTATTTTGTAAAAACGGATTTTAAGTAGTCTCTTGGCAGGCATCTTGATCAAAATGGACGAAAAAAAACGTTTTAAATATATCAAAAATAAATTATATGTGTAATATTATTTTGATTTTTTACTGATGCTCATTATGTTACTACTTTTCGACTTAGACAAAAATTTGACCTTAAATAATCAATTTAATAAATTTTAGTTCGTTTTTAAAAATGAAAAGCAGATGATATTTTGGCAGATCCTACTCTTTTCCCTAATCATCTAGCGAGAGCTTAATGGGTGACCCAACGGGTCACGTTTTGTCTAGTATATATATATATATGGTGATTCAGATATAGAAATGTTCCCTTTAATATATATATATATATATATATATATATATATATATATATATATATGGGGTGATTCCGATATAGAAATATCCCCTATATATATATATATATATATATATATATATATATATATATATATATATATATATATATATATGGTTATTCCAATATAGAAATGTTCCCTTTAATAATCCTGTTGTATGAAAGAAGTGGTCATTGACCTTGGCCAAATGTCACTGGTATCAACAACAACCAAGATGAACTTTCACTGACTTTCTTTTCGTTCGATTCGTTTCCAGCTTCTCTTTCATCGTTTTCATTCTTTCTTAGCTGAATCCTTCTTACGCGTCGATTCATGTCTACTTTAAGAAGAAATCGCTCAAAAGCCTCCAATTAACCAATCATTTTCAACTTCCGGTCTGCTTCGAGATTCGTTACGAAAACGAAGGGTCCCAGCTTGTCTGTTTGAATTGTGCATCCATCATCTTTCAGTTTTTGTCGAAGAGGAGAAATGACGTTTCAATTTAAGTGAACGTAGAAATCATGAGAAATACCTTTTATAAACGATTATCGGTTGATCCTTCCTTTATTCAAATGCATAATCCTGACTGTTCCTTTAAGATATTTCACCTACAATATATATTATATGCAGGCGAGTAAAGCGTAACGGATACCGTCGTAGGAGATGGAATCGGCCAACCGAGTACAAGGTATTTACCTCGTACCCCACGTGTACTGGTTAGGCACAAGGCCCTATTAATGTGGGTCCACCCACAAACCGATGGGTGGCGGGTGAAAAATTGCGTTGATCCCGTCAATATTCCCCCTCAAGGGGGCGCCCAGACACTAGGCAATAAACCCAGCCCTACCCCTTTAAATCAAGGGGGCAGGTGTTGCCTGGTGGGATGCCCCTCCGGGATCAACTATGTTAGCTTGTAAGGTCCAGGGCCGAAGCCACTGGATCCCCGGCTACCCGAGTACAAGACCTGGACGAAGCATTTTGTTTTTCATGTCGTGGTGGGAAAAATACCCATCTGTTCTCCCCTCAGCTATGGAGGAAAAATAATATGTCAGACTAGGTTCTTCAGTTTTGTTTAGGCAACCAATCAAGGAGAGCTTTGTATTCAGACCGATTTTACTCCACTTAAGAATTGACCATTCTGATCTGTCTTGTACCCACCCTGTCGGCGTGATAAAGGAATACACCGACTGCATCTGTGCAGGGGGTAACCCATATAGTGGGAACGGCTGTTGGCCGGGGTGGGCGACCTGTGATGTTTAAGGATGGGACCCAGGTGGATAAACAGTCCATTACTTGAAACTCTCCATTTTAGTCTTTAATTATGCAAGACGGGCAGTCAGAGAGGCACCCTCCGATCAATTGGCTGTATACATCAAGTTCTAGCACCTATATGATTGTCCCAATCCTATTTCCTTATGGCAAGCCCCAACCTTTTTTATCATATATGTGCTAGAAGGCATTGGCTGAGGGTCTTCGTCCCCTGTGTATGACATTAAACTCTGCTGGTGAAGTTCCAATTCTAGAGCTCTGGGTCATGTGGAGTACCCCTTCATCATCAATGCTTCCAATTTATCTTTGACCCGGAGTGGTAGTACCTGTTAAGGTTCCATCTATGGTTTAAATAGAAAAAATAATGAGTTTGGAAAAATCTGTTTACAAAATTGAGTACTCATGAAGAATAAATAAAACAAGTTTCTTCGGCATTTGATGGCCCAGTGGGTTGACATGCCGAAAAAAACCAACCAACCAACCAACCAGCCACCCAACCAACCTACCAAGTTATTTCACCTAATATATTTGTTATATGGAGGCGAGATGGGGGCGTAACGAATACTTTCGTAATAGATGGAATAGTCGGCCCGAATGCAAGAGCTGGGCGAAGCATTTTGTCTTTCACTTCGAAATGTTTTTCCGCCTCGAAATGCCGGTGGGAAAACATGAATGTATCTGTTCTCCCCCCCCCCATCTATGGAGGAAAATAATGTCAGACTGGACTCTTCAGCTTTGGTTAGGCAAAGGAAAGCTTTGTATGCAAACCGGTTTTACTCTACTTAAAAATTGACTTTCAGTCTTATCCTGTTGGCTGGGGCAGAAGAATCTGCAAAGGAGTAACCTCCTCCAATAGGGCCACCTATTGGTCGTGGGTGGCGACCGATGATCCTTAAGGATTGAATCCTGGTGGCTAAACATTCCATGACATGAACGTGAGCAGATTTTTTTTCTATGCCAATTCATTTTTGAGAGAGAATGATATTCTGGTGCCTCAACTGGAACTGAATACATTTTGGATTTCACGTTTATTCAAAGAATTGTTTCTCATTTGTTTTCTTTATCTCAAAGGAATATTCCATTCTTTCGAGTCATTGGAATTAAATATTCCATTCTTTCGAGTCATTTGGAATTAAATATCCAGGGAACTTGGCGTTACGGAAGAGGATTAGTAAAAGTCATGAAAATAAATTGATTGAATAACAAATACACTCATAATTTTCAGAAAATAAAAAGTTAATTTCAAAATAAATAGAATTAATCAAATAATTAATAATACACAGGCAATATCCCCTCCCCGGCTCCCCTCATATCTATTTAAAGCTGTATAGTGCAGCCACACTTGAATTTGTAACACCAGGCAGGAAGCCCTTCCTCACTCAGAACATTGACCTCCTGGAAACTGTTCAGAGTTATGCAACCAAGCGAATATACTCAGTCATCTACCATACTCTGAACGTCTTGCTGTCCTGTGCATAAATACATTGAAACTCTGACGTCTTGCAACTGACTTGGCAAATACTCATAAGAGCAACCTTGAGTACCATTTGGATTTCCATGCGTCTAACACACATACGGAAACATTTCTTTCACGCTCGGAGTTGCTGATGCATGGAACAAAGTAGTTGCAGCAGTTGTTAGCTGCCAAAATACAGAACACTTTAAAACCGCCATGCTTCCTGTAATTTGACAACACTATACCATATATCTCCCTTCCACACACACACACACACACACAACACACACACACACACACACATATATATATATATATATATATATATATATATATATATAAGTTATCCACAGACTCGTGTTTCGAGGTTTACCTCTCGTCAGTGTGGCTACAGGTTAACAGCTACCCCTGGCCGAGTTTGAGACCTGAATGAATTTTCATGTCAGTATCAGCCAGATAGTGAGGGAGTCTATCCCCATTTCACTAGCGCTAGACCAAGGAGATTATTTTAGCGTCTGAGATGGAGTGCCACACCTACCATCACCTCTTCCCTTTACCGCATGGTTCCCTGTACTTTGCATGCACTGAGTTGGTGAGGGCTGGTATCGAACCAGGAACCTTGTGATTCCTAACCGAACGCTCTACCGACTGAGCTAAGGTGTTTACTAACTTAATTACGTATGGATCTGTTATTTTTTTTTCTTTTTAATTTCCTTCCTTTCCGAATCTTTTAATTTATTATATCTCTTAAGGAAATACGGAACAGTCGTATTTGGCAATACAGTAAAATGCAAAGAATCTATTGACGGAATTGTTTTCTTAGAAAAAAAAATGACACGAAGGTCCAAAAATCGACAGAATATAACCAATGACAACGGCAAACTCTCAGTTGCAAGTGAAGCAGGATGTTGTCAATAACCCTCTTCTGTGAAATCACTGTAGCATGGAGAATGGAAAGAGAAAGAAAATATTGAGAAAACACGACAGAAAATAGAAAAAAAAAGTAATAAACAAAACCAAAACATAAAAAAGAAAAAAAAAAAAAAAGGAAAAGAAAAGGAAATAAGAGAAAATGCGCCACGTTTAGCTAATTTCTGTTTGGTTGGTGACATTATTGCTTTTCTAAACATCCAATAACTTCGACGAAAATTCTGTGAATGTTAAACTAAATAAAACACTCAAAATATACAAAACATTTTCTCTCCATTTTTATCGCTAACCGAATTGCCTGGAATTGATGCGTACGCTTTACTGTCAAGCGGAAGTCATAATAAATGGAGTGGATATTTGAAGGAAGATAACCTGACGTCACTTCCGCAAGAATTTGATTGGTTAACTATTATTGTTCCCGAAGACAATTTGTTTGTTTTGTTTTACGGCATATCAACCTCAGTGGGTCATTTAATGCCGATAAAGTTTTGAAATAAATTCATTCTTAATGGATAATACAATTTTTTTATCAATACGTTTTTCTATTTAACCCATAGATGGGACCCTAACAGGTACTACCACTCCGGGTCAGAGTGGACCAAGGAGCAATGGTGATGAAGGGGTGCTCCACATTCCCCCAAACCTCCAAAACTGGAACCTCACCATCAGATAGAGTTTAACGTCATTCCCAGGACATGTAGACCCAACCACCGCCTTCTAGCACCTATATGATAAAAAGGGCTGGGGCTTGCCATAAGGGCAATAGGGTTGGGAAAATCATATAGGTGTTAGGGCTTGTGTTCCCGAAGAGGGCTTCATTTTGTTTCATTTTTTAAATTTTATTTATAGGGCCGGTTTAGCCCAGTCGGTAGAGCGTTTGGCTAGGAATCCCGAGGTTTCTGGTTCGATACTGGCCCACGCTAACTCAGCGTATGAGTAGCACAGGGATATGTGCGGTAAAGTGAGGAGCTGATGGTAGGCGTGACGCCCCACCTCAGACGCTAAAATAATCTCCTTGGTTTAGCGTTAGGGAAAAGGGGATAGACTCCCTCGCTGATTGGCTGATACCGACATTAGGCTGCCCCGACGACTTTACTTTTACTTACTTTGATAAATAATTTGAGTCGGTTAGCAGGCATTTTGGTGATATCAATGTTTGGAAATTTTTTGTTGTTGCATACCCTCTTCATTACTTACTTCTATTCTTCTATTCTTCTTCTGACGTCTTTTCTATCTTACGTCTTCTTCTAACATCTTGGGCTTCATCTTGGTGACTTCGTCTTGGTCGGTCGCACTTAACTCATTTCTTCTTCCAATCATTCCTGTTACCAAGACACCCATTAATCACAAGACCGTGTTATTTTTCTTAAACTTTTATTTACTTAACTATACATTTCATGTAACTAAATATCTGACTAACATAGCGAGAGTGAGTTACAGTTAAGGCAGGACATCTTCACTGCCTGACGTCAAACTGAAAACTGAGATCTCAACCAGGTCCCACGTGACTTCACGTATTTCGCGGGCTTTCTGTACTATTCCATGGAAAGTCCCACCCGAGATATGAAAAGGGAAATCCCTCTAGAAATACAGGAGATTGCAATAATCTTATGCAACCGCATAGATTATGTAACACTATTTTACTCTGGTGGACCCTCCCATAACCATTCGATGTTTAAAAATCCCATTGTAATTTTATTGTTAAATCATTTAGCTTGCCCGGGTCCCAAAAATTTGATATGGTTTGTATGGATGCAACACCAACAAATGCAGTGTTAAAGTATTGTATGTTATAGCAAACAAATTGATACAATGGACAAATATGTGTATGTGTGTGTGTGTGTGTGTGTGTGTGTGTGTGTGTGTGTGTGTGTGTAAAGAAATTATGGGTCTACCATGGTTTTAATCGGTACCTACATTATATTGGACTAAGTTGAAATTACTACTCAGCTGAACTTTGACAAGCGTATTTTATGATAGTGATGGTTGAACACTAGGTTTTCTTTTATAATTTTATTGTCACATTCGGCTTAATTCTATTTATTTATTTCCTTTTTCTTATGTTTGCATTGTTTTTAAATTAATTCTTATTACAAATAATAGTTAGTGTAACCAGTTAGAATGTAAGAGTATAATTATCATTACTAGCAAATATATGCACCCTCCGGGTGCAAGTATTTAAGTTTTAATGTAATGAAATATCGTATTAAATTAGAAAGTCTAATAAGAAGGCAGATAAAAAGATATGTAACAGAGTGGGGGTATAATAGAAAAACAGAAATGAAACTTACTCTTCCATCACTCCCGTCTTTCATTGCTGAATTTTACTTATTTAACTATTTAGTTAAATTAGGAAATAAAGAATAAAATGGCAGTTATTTTTTCTTGTTAATGGATTTCATTTAAGATTCATTGAAGAGATTTTTGTTTATATTCATTAAAATAAAACCAAACAATTAAAAATCAATAATACTAAGCACATATTTAATAAAATCACATTTTTAATATCAATATGCAAATTAGCTTTCCCATTCACACTGTAAACCGCTATTTTTTGTATATATAAATACAATTGCATGTTATTTGTATGTAGATATGGACAACACTAATAAAAAGGTGAAGCAATTTTATTAATAACTGAGGTTTAAATATAAATAAAATCATGGAGTATGTGATGTAAATAACGAAGGGAATTGTGACTTGAGTATTAATATAGTTTCGGTTACAGACAGAAAAACACACAATCTCCATTATAATAAGATATTTTAGAGAGTCACTTTTTTGTGTCTACAATTACAAATTGATTCTATTGTTAAATAAATTTTAATAAATTAGATTCCCAGATAAGAAAAATTAATTTTTCTACAATATAAGAACTATTCAATTCTAATTTTACTTTCTACTAAAACATGGACCCCGATTGAGAACCACTTGTGTAGATTCCTGTTTCACTTCAGTTTTCCTGTTTATTGTAACTTCTTCGACTGTTTGTTATATGGGGGTTAGGGCTAGGGTTAGGGTTAGGCCTAGGCTTAGGGTTTCTCCATGTGGGACACAATGTTTTCCTTTCTGTTTATAAGTAACTTTCTTCTCAACTGCAAATAATTCACTGTCACTGTCCTGTCAACTCTATTAAATATGCACACAACTTGAAAGTGCGCACTTCACTTTGCTGAATCTTGTCCACCATTTGCTGTTTGTTGTTGTTGCCTCAGTTTCAACTTTGCTGTCAGAAATATTTTAGGTCGGGAGTTCAATCAGCACGTCAACATTGCTAAGAACATCGCAAGTATTTCGAGATCGATATCTGCTTCATCGATACCATTCATAAATTGCTTGTCACAAACTATTTTCTCGAAAACACATCAAAAGTCCGTTCGATATTAACTAGTAGAGTGTCGTAGAAAAATGTGAGTACCAGGTCTGATTATGGCACTATAAATGAAATAAGGGTCTAAGGCAGTTCCATCTGTGATTCGGGACAGGTATTGCTCACGTATACACTATAGTGGATAACTGTGTCTAGATGATACTCTCTGATAATATATATTATATATATATTAACCAACCCCTCCGCACGAGCAGGATGCGACACAGGGTCAGTTTCTTAAGCGGAGTTTAACAGGTTTTGAATTCAAAGTTTTCTTTCTTCTATACTGGTTACCTAGCCATGATTAAAGAGTCCAGTCTGCCCTGCTATTTGCCCATGGATGGAGAGAGAATTGGATTCATACCTTTCCCAAGGGTATTAGCGCCATGTGAATTGCAAATAGCTTCGTCCAGGAATTGAGCTCGGGTCGACGAGTCCATTTCCTACGACTCTAACCATTAGACCACGCGCCTCGACTTTCTGATAATATAAGAAATCATTCGTTCAAGTTGATGTCGTGTTAGGGCTACTATATGGCAGCACCATTTTGACTTAAACGTAACAATTTTTTTAAATTACAGAATAACGAGAAAAACTGCGAAAAACTGACAACATTTTTTTTACTACCTTTCCTTATATCAACAAATGCCCTGAAGAAGATCTAATAAATAGATCGAAACACTGCAGCGTCGGCCAATAAACTTACCACTCAACTTATTTAAACCTGTGTTTGTTCAATTTTCTTAATATACTAGATACCGTCGGATTCACTTCCATCTCTTCACACACACATACACACACACACACACACACACACACACATATATATATATATATATATATATATATATATTTCGTTGAACACATTTTTCAGATAATAAGGAGGGAGTCCACAGTGATGTTATATTCCAGGGATCATTTAAAATTTCGAGTCTTTCAACATCGTATTTCATTCAACACAGAACAAATAAAAAAAAATGAAAGAAAAACTAAAGAAGTGAATAATTTTTTTCTTCTATTTTTTTTTTTTAGGGAATAGAAAACTGAAAATTATGGTTTCCTGAAAAAAAAAAAAAACGCAAATAGGCGATCCAATCAGACCCCAATCCCCCACCAGCAACCGGCTTTAACTAAACTCGTCTATATTTTGTGATTCAGAACAGCTGACCGTTTTAGGAAGCTTTATACTGTAGGTTTAATTACCAGAAAAATAATTACTGTGGATATATATATATATATATATATATATATATATATATATATATATATATATATATACTAGCAAAATTACCCGGTCCATGACCGGACGAAAATAAAAATTTTAAAAATCACCCAAAATGTATGTATTAGAGTTTTTATTTTTTGGAATCTTTTTTTTAAACATTGAAAATATTTTTTTTTAAATGTAATCCTGAATTTTTTTAGTGTTTTGAAATAATTTTATGTCATAATTTTGACATTTTTTTTCGGTAGAATTCAGAATTCATGTTTTTTTTTTATTAAAAAAAATCCCTGTATAGAAACTTCTAAAAATCTTTTGATATAATTATTCAGACTATTATCTTTATAGAAAAAATATCAAAAATCGTTTTTATCGGTTTTTTTTTCTTCAGATCTCAGGGGGAGACCTCGTAAAAATATTTCCCCCAACATATTTTAGGAAAAAAAAAAACTATTTCAAACATATTTTCATTTTTCATAACTTGTTTTTGGTTACTTTAAATTTCAGTTGATTTAATGTAAACATTGTTTTGCGTTCATAATTTTCATTATTTCCGTAATCTGAACTTAAAAAAAAAATCATCAGGAATTAAAAAAAAATGTTTCTTCTTTTGAATGGTCCCAAAATTCTGAAGATAATAATAACCTTTATTCAAGTTTCGTTGTTGTAAATATAATATTGTTGTCTA
This sequence comes from Doryteuthis pealeii, assembly GCA_023376005.1. NCBI lineage: Eukaryota > Metazoa > Mollusca > Cephalopoda > Myopsida > Loliginidae > Doryteuthis > Doryteuthis pealeii. The sequence goes on along the minus strand of CM042164.1, from coordinate 85,692,134 downwards.
CGAAAAGTTTCACAGAAAATCCAGTTTGAAAATAATGATAGTATTTGGGGACAATTTTAAATTCAGTTTTTTGATGAGTTGCATTGATTTATTTTTTCAATTTTTTCTACATTACAATTCAAATCCAGTTCTTAACAATAAAAGGGGCAGCTTATGATACTTTCCGAAAATCGCTGAGAATCGAAAATTTAAATTCTTCGTATTGCAATATCTATTTTTGCTTAAACTCAAGATAGTATTTTAAAAACATATCGTTTTAAAACGTTTTCATTAGTTCTCTAAAAAATTAAGACTTTTTTTACCATTAGTATTAATTACAAAACAACTCGTTTTTTTCAGTTTTTTTTTTACATTTAATATTATATATATATAATATATATATATATATATAACCCTATACTGGTGAATATTTTAAAACATTTTCATGATATTTTTATTTACATTTAAAATCTTATTAAAAAATGTAACCGTAAACTTGTATTTTAAAACAATTTTAATTTGTCTACAATTTTTTTTGCATGACAACAATTTAATTTAAGTGAGTGTACAATTTAAGCATATGGATAAAGATTTGATTTTACTTTAAAAGTAAGTCTGAAAAACATACGAAGTATAATTTTACTTCGTATAAACGGCTCTCCAAAGCAAAATATTTTAACACCCTGTAAAAAGAATAAGTCAATGGATAAAAACTCATACAAATTACATATTTACTTTCTTTCTAACCACATAAATATTTTAAAGATTGGACAAAAAAAACGAACTTTATATTACGTTAAAATTTAGTCATAGTTGTAGCGGACATTTTGAATGATGGCAGCTAATATTCTTTCTTTCTTTCTTTCTTTCTTTCTTTCTTCTTTTTCTTCGGGGAGCTTAAAACAGCAGGCAAGATTCTGCTGATACACCAAGCACAAGGGACAGATTACGATATTTACCGAAAATCGTTTGATTTTTGTTTAATTAATTAATTATATCCCTTAATTAGTAAACATCAATTACCAATTTTGGCGTGTTTCTTAGGTAGAAGGATATCAAGGTGTATGTAAGATTTCGAATCAGAGAGACCTCCCTCTTTGGAGTTACACGTCGACACGTACATACCAAACTTCCTTTTATACACACACACACACACACACACACACACACACATATATATAATATATATATATATATATATATATATATATATATATACAATCCCATATAGAATAAGTAATATCTATGATACATCTAGAAGCAGAAACGAACAAAATCACAAAAACCACCTTAGTAATTACAACCACACAATAACAAAAAAATTTTTTTTTTTAGCAAATATAGGCCGAACCAAACGAATAATATAAACAACACACTAAACGAAATCAAACCCCAAATAATCAACCTCTCAGCATACAAACTAGACGAGAATAAAATTAATTTACTAAAATTAGGTCTAAAATTTTGCCCTACCCCAAAATCCAATCTAGAGGAACTAAAAATGATCTCAAAGAATTTGAGCGAAAATTTAGACTCCTAGAAAAGTTCCAAAATAAAAGTAACTCAGACGATTTTCTAGTAAAAAAACAAATCCAAATTCTTCCCAGAAAAAACGTAAAGACAGTGAGCTAAATATATTTTTCGAAAAACTCTGGAGCATCAATCTACAGGAAAGGAAAAACACACAACAACATATTACATAAACAAAAACAAGCCTTAAAAAACCTACAGGAAAACAATGGCATAGTCATAAAAGAAGCTGACAAGGGAAGTGCAATAGTCATCCTAAACAAAACATACTATAGATAAAAATCCAAGAGATACTTAGTGACAATACTACCTACAAACCAATAGACACAAACATAGACAAGAATATAATATCAAAATTATAAAATTCTGCACAACACACAAGGAAATACTAACCAAAAAAGAAAGGGACTTCCTAACAGATCCCCCCACCAAAAAAAAACAACCAACTTCTATGGATTACCAAAAATCTACAAATCGGAAGAAATTAAAACAGTAATTAAGATACCAAAATCAGAATATATAGAAATACAAGATCCTAATGACCTTAAATTTAGACCTATAGTAGCAGGACCAGCATGTCCCACCAACAGAATTAGAAAACTAATAGACATCCTACTACAACCATTCCTAAAAAAAGATAACAAGTTACGTTAGAGACGGCATTCAATTCCTAAACTACATACCACAAAAAGTAAACCCTGGCACACGCTTGGTAACATTTGACGTTACCAGCAATATCCCGCATGAATTAGGAAAAACAGCCATCTCATTTTGTATTGAGAAATACCCAGAAATATTACACACTAGGTTCAACAAAATTTTCATCACTGACGGCATAGAACTCATCATAAACAACAACTCTTTTCAATTCAACAACAAGAACTACATCCAAACACTAGGAACTACTATGGGAACGAAAATGGCGCCAACCTACGCCACCCTAACCCTAGCATATTTAGAAGAACACCTCTATGAAAATATAGAACAAAAATACGGTGACAATATCAAAATAAATTTTGTGAAATCATGGAAAAGATATTTGGATGACTGTTTTATATTCTGGAAATGCTCATGGGGTGATATTAACGAAATACACAAACTTCTACAAAACCTACACCCCAAAATAAAATTCAGTATAGAACACAATTTTAGGGAACTACCATTTTTAGACATCATGATTAAAAATATAAGTGGCCAAATTATGACATTTATCATAAACCTACAGACACGCAACAATATCTACATTTCAAAAGCCACCACCCCAAAAACTGCATAAAATCCATCCCCTACGCACTTGCACGTAGGATATACACCATAGTCACAGACAAAAACCTCCAACAAATCTGCCTAAAAGAATTACATAAAACCCTCCTCCAAAGAGGCTACCCCACAACACTCATAAACAAGGGATTTGAATTGGCACAAAAATACCATTAGAGCAACTACGAAACCATAAAAAACAACACCTAGCTTATGTTTTAACATATAACAAAAACAACCCAGAACTCTTCACAAATATACTACACCAACTCGAAAACAATGAAAAATTAAAACCATATTAAATGGAGCAAAAATAATTAAGAGCAAAAGACAATTAAAAAATCTTAAACAAATACTTATTTCATCCAAATTTAGGATACACACTACACAGGGTGTCTCAAAATGCGGAACAGAAGATGTGGAGTGTGTAACATAACCATAGAGGGAACATCCTATACATTCAAAAACCCTCATACAATATTCAAAATAAATAGAAATCTAGACTGCACCTCAAAAATGTGATTTACATAATAGAATGTACAAACTGCAAGAAAATATACATTGATGCACTTCATCACTAAATAAAATAATCTCCCTACACAAAAGCAATATTAAATTAGCAAACAATAGAAACCTATATGTATCAAAGCATATCTATGAATGTAATCTGGGAAATTTTAAGGTGATGCCAATATACCAAACTGATGACTATACTCTACTCCTAATTAAGGAAAAACATTTCATAGATAAATGCAAACCTGAACTAAATCGGACTTAACCAAGCACACACACACATACACACAACAATAACTTTACTAAACAGACAATATGATCTACATAATACTTAACATAATCGTTTTTGAAAACCTTTTTTATAGAGTATATATATATATATATATATATATATATATATATATATATATATATATATATGTCATCTACAGACACAGTGTTTCGAAGTATCACGTCTCTTCAGTGTTGCTAGACATTTGCAAGCTACCACCAACCGGGATGGAAACCCGATCGATTCCTCATCAGTCAGGCGACTAAACCATTCGGCCATACACACTCACACACACATTCACACACTCACAAACATTCACACACACACACACACACACACACACATATATATATATATATTTGTGTGTGTGTGTGTGTGTGTGTGTGTGTGTACCTAGCTGTTATGGAATCGTGTTTATTGCTAAGTTCATATTTACGTTTTTTGTGTGAAGGTATTTATTTTGCACGCGCTCCTATCGAATACGAAGAACTTTTAAATATATCTATTTTTCCCTAGCAGTGAACTAACAGGTACTACCACCTAGGGACAGAATGGATCTGGGTAGTAATCACTATGAAAGCATATCCAACGCTCTCCAGATATCAAGAACTGTGGTTTATTGTCACGCGCATGGCACCCTTGTTTAGGAGGAGGGAGCTTACCCCTGTGTAAGGGATAAGATCATTATATTAATCGATAAAAATTCATTGCATCTTTTTTCTTTTCTTTTTTTTATTTAAAGTTTTATTACAAAGTTGATCAATTTTGTTGTTGTCATAAACAATTTGATTTTTAATAAAATGTTTCATCTTTGCTTTAACTTATTCGTCAGCAAGGTTTCAGTTCATTAGATTTAAAACCGGATTTATATATACTAGCAAATATATGCACCCTCCGGGTGCAAGTATTAATGTCATAAAATATTATATCAAATTAGAAAGTCTAAATAAGAATGCAGATAAACACATTTGAAACAGAGGTGGGTATAATAGAAAAATATAACAGCTGTAGCTTCTTCTTCCATCACCTCCGTCTTTCCTTGCTAAACTTTTCAAATTTAACTATTTAGTTAAAATAGGAAGTAAAGAATAAAATTACAATTATGTCTTCTTGTCAATGAATTTCTTTAAAGATTTATTCCTGAGATTTTTGCTCATATTCATTAAGATAAAGCCAAACAATTAGAAATCAATAATACTAAGCATATATTTATTAAAATCAAATTTTTAAGATCAATATGCAAATTAGCCTTCCCATTCACACTGTAATCCGCTATTTTGTTGTATATATAAATACAATTGCATGTCATTAGTATGTAGATATTGTCAACAGTCTTAATGATGCTAAATAATTTTATTAATAATTGAGGTTTTAATAAAAATAAAATCATGGAGAATGTGATGTAAATAACAAAGGGAATTGTGATTTGTGTAGTAATATAGTTTCGATTACAGACAGAAAAACACACAATCTCCATTATAATAAGATGTGTGATATAATGTGGTGTAATGGCTAGCAAGATAGATTGGCAGACCATTGTTAGTGAGTTCAATTCTCACTGTACCCCATACTTCTGGCCTTGTGCTGCATCTAAGCTAAGCTTAGTAAATAACTATATGTGTGATATAATATAGTGAGTGTATGTGTGTACACACAGACTATATATATTGTATATATATAGTGTTTGTGTATATATATAGTATGTGTGTGTGTATGTATATATTATATATACATACACATAATATGTATACGTACACACACATATAATATATAGTGTGTGTATATTTGTATATATATATGTATAGTGTGTGTATATTTGTATATATATATGTATAGTGTGTATATATGTATATATAATATATATGTGCATATGGGTGTGTGTATAATATATACACACAGACTATATGTTGTATATATATATATATATAATATATATATATATATATTATATATACTAGCAAATATATGCACCCTCCGGGTGCAAGTATTTAAGTTTTAATGTAACAAAATATTAGATTAAATCAGAAAGTCTAATGAAACAAATTAACAATTCAAATAAAAAGATTTAAAACGGAGGGGGTATAATCGAAAAATAGAACAACTGAAACTTACTCTTTCATCACTTCCGTTTTTCAATGCTAAATTTTCCTAATTTAACTATTTAGTTAAAATAGGAAGTAAAGAATAAAATTACAGTTTCTTCTTGTTAATGAATTTCTTTTAGGATTTATTGAAGAGATTTTTACTCATATTCATTAAGATAAACCAAACAATTAGAAATCAATAATACCAAGCACATTTTATTAAAATCAGTTGTTTTAATATCAATATGCAAATTAGCTTTACGTTTACACTGAAAACTGGTATTTTGTTGTATATATAAATACAATTGCATGATTTTAGTATTTAGGTAACAGTATTAATAATGTCAAACAGTTTTTATTATTAATTGCGGCTTAAATAGAAATAGAATCATGGAGAATGTGACGTAAATAACTAAGGGAATTGTGACTTGAGTAGTAATATAGTTTCGGTTACAGACAGAAAAACACACAATCTCCATTATAATAAGATATATATAGTATGTGTATATGTATATATATATGTATAATGTATATATGGGTGGGTGTATTGTGGATATATAATGTGTATATATATATATATACATGGATCTCTCCCCCCCCCCTCTCTCTCTCTTTATATATGAGAGAGAGAGAGAGGGAGAGAGATCCATTACATATATACACATTATACACCACAACACTGTTTTTGTCACAAGCAATGTTCATTTGCCGAAAATACATAACCGGCATTTTGTTTAAAATGGAAAATATCATTTCTCGTAATTAAATTTTCTCTTTCTAAATATTAGCATCATTTTTTTTAATTTTTTTTTTTTACTTTTCTGATTTGATTCCGTTTAAATATTGGCCATGGGGATACAAAAGTGTTCATTCTAATTCTCCAATCGCGAAAAAGAAACGCGAGACAACTAGGAATTCTGGACGTAAAGATATCAAAAGAATGTTACTTCGTTTTTTTTTTCTCAGCTAACAAAATTGACCAACACATTTATATTTAATTATTTCAACTAATCAATAAAAACTAATCTATCATAGCTATTAGCCTGTTTATCGATTAGTCTCTATTCATATCTCTCTTCGCCTATTTGTATTTTCGTCGACGCATATCATTATATTTATCTCAATTTGGTTTGTTTTGTTTTACGGCATATCAACCTCAGTGGGTCATTTAATACCGATAAAGTTTTGAAATAAATCAATTCTTAATGGATAATACAATTTTTTTTATAAAACACCTTTTTCTATTTAACCCATAGATGGGACCCTAACAGGTACTACCACTCGGGTCAGAGTGGACCAGGGAGCAATGGTGATGAAGGGGTGCTCCACATTCCCCAAACCTCCAAAACTGGAACCTCACCATCAGATAGAGTTTAACGTCATTCCCAGGACATGTAGACCCGCAGCCACCGCCTTCTAGCACCCATATGATAAAAAGGGGTTGGGGCTTGCCATAAGGGCAATAGGGTTGGGAAAATCATATAGGTGCTAGGGCTTGACGTGACCAGCCGATTGATCGGAGGGGGCCTCTCAGACCGCCCTTCTAGCCCAAGATAGGGCCAAAGTGGAGTATTACATGTCATGAACTGCTCATCCACCTGGGCTCTATCCTTAAGCATCACGGGTCGCCACCCACGGCCAAAAGGTGGCCACATTGCGGGAGTCTTACCCCTCTGCAGAGGTGCAGTCGGTGCATTCTAACACCCCAGCCGACAGGGCGATATTTATCTTAATTTGTCTATCTCTATCCAGATGAAGTGGGCAACTGAGAATAACACATCGGATGTCTATCCCCCGCTCTCTCTCTCTCTCTCTCTCTCTCTCTCTCTCGCAGCTGATCTATCTCCTGACTGCTCCCTTGAATATATGGGGTGCAGGCTTCCGCGAAAGAAAAAAGTTTCTTGCAAGCGGATATCCAAAAACTAAACATCTATAAAAATGGCCCTCTTGTTTTCTGACTTTGGCCGTACTAACGCTGAGGAATTGAGTTTGTTAAGGTCATTATCTTTTTACATACTTTAAACCGCACACAGCAGCTCTCCCATCGCAGCGCTTCTACCGATGGTCAGTTCATTATAAATAAACAGAAGGACTCAGATTACAATAAAATAAGTCCTTATTTGAATAGAATGTGTTCGGAGGTGAATAGATAAGGAACTTTGAAATATCCCATTATACAGGTAGAAAATACCAAGAAAATTTGCTACAGCCCTGTGGAAAATTTGGTAGACAAAGAGTTTAAAAACTCCAAAGTGGAGTGTTGCATGTCATGGACTGCTCAGCTACTAGGATTCCGGATCTACCACCAATTCAGCTAGTATACTTAGAACAGTCTTGGAGACCTGAGGAGACTTGTTGTTATTCACTCCAATGAAAAGCCACTGGTTAACCCTGGAATATAAAAAAAGATCTAAGAATAATAATTTGTATATATGAAAATGTATCTAAAATGTCCGTAAAAATAATAAATATAAATAATGTAGATGAACGAAGAAGGTAATTGTAAATGGTTCGGCAGTTGACTGTATTTATTGATTAATGTGTTTTTCGCGCAAATCGTATAAACTAATCGGATATAATAACATGAACATTCTGCCCATGATCTTCATTTCTACTCACATTATACGGTGCATATTTTTATGCAATATGGAATTAATGTTTTTACATTATTGCATACAAAGCAACATAAAAAGAGAAAATCAAATGAATATGAGAAGCTTTGATTATTAACTGGGTCTTATTTTCTAATATACGAGGTGTGAGTCAAAAAGTAATGCCATTTTGTTTTGGACAGGTATATTACCAACACAGGAACATGTATTATCTATCGAAATGAAGCTGGTCCTCTGTGGTAGTCAAAAAGTAATGCCATTTTGTTTAGGACAGGTATAATTACCAACACAGGAACATGCATTATATATCAAAATGAAGCTGGTCCTCTGTGGATCACATCCCTACTTCTCCACATAGGTATAGTAAAAAAGTAATGCCATTTTGTTTAAGACAGGTATAATTACCAACACAGGAACATGTGTTATATATCAAAATGAAGCTGGTCCTCTGTGGATCACACCCCTACTTCTCCACATAGTCACCGTTTCTCTCAATAGCGATGTTCCACCTTCGAATTAGAGGATGTATGCCTGCGCCGTAAAATTCTGTTGACTGTTCTTTGAGCCACTTCTTTACTACAGATTTCACTCCGCCATCACTGGAATAATGTTTGCCTCTCAAACCCTCTTCCATGGGACCGAAGAGATGATAGTCTGAAGCAAACATAAGAAGAATTATCAGTTAGTAATTGGTTGGATTTTACGGCATGTCAATCTTTGTTGGATTATTTTATGCCAAAGAACTCTTTTCTATTCATGTTTGATGGGTATTCAAATTTTCTTTATTAAGCTCAATGTTTTTTTAATGAGCATGAAAAATGTTGCACTTGCACAATCCTGTGTTTTGCAAAAAAATGTCTAATTCAAAAAGTATTAAGACTAGCTTCCTTATTGTTTGGGGCTTTTTTTCCAGATTGGTATTAGATTGCTGTAAAAGAAATTTTGACATTTTTTAACCTAAGTTTCTCAAATGTATACACATCTTCACATTTAGATTTAAAATCTAAAGCTGCAGTCTCAATACTTTTTGATCACCATTTTATTTAAGTAAATATAATAAATGGTAGAACATTATCATTTTTTATAATAAGACTTAAACCCATGTTTTCCTTGTTAACCCATAGATGGAACCCTAAAACGTAATACCACTCACGGTCAGAGTGGACCTGGGAGTAATCATCGTGAAAAGGTACTCCATACTCCTTAGAAATCCAGAATTGGAACCTCACCATTAGATGCAGTTTAACGTCATACCTAGAATATTGTCAGCAATTGACTGAATTTAGTTATTATTTTCGCTACAGATATTCCATTGAAACTAAAAAAAATAAAAAATAAAACAAAGAAAGTTAAATTCAAAATTTTCTGCAAGAACACGTTTCATACAAATTTTGTTATATTTCTCAGTTGATACTATTTCAAGTAATGAATAGTTACTTGTTTGAAAAATATTCGCGTCATTTTTTTTTCTTTTTCAGGAAGCCATAATTTTCAGTTTTCAAATCCCTAAAAAAAAAAAATTTTTAAAAAGAGAAGAGAAAAGAATTTATTCACTTCTTTAGTTTTCAAAGTTTTTCTTTCATTTTTTTTTTATCTGTTCTGTGTTGAATGAAACTTTTTTTTCTCATTTTAATGTCTTTCTTTCTTTCTTTCTTTCTTTCTTAAAACTTACATTTCTGTTCGATATAAAACAATTTCCTGTTTTTTTTTAATATCTTACGGATGCCATTTCTTCCAATTTTAAATTCTTATTCTCATACGAATAAAAAAATATCATCCACTCATTTTATTCTCATTCTGACATGCATAATAAGTAACACACACACACACACACACACACACACACATATATATATATATATATATATATATATATAAGGTGAGTAATAAAAATGCCGAGATTGAAGCTGTATTTACCATGATAGAAATAAACAATGATTGGAACGTTCATATTTTCAGCATATAAGTTCTGTCAAAAATTACCAAAAAATTCGATACTCTTTTGATACACCTGTATATATATATATATATATATATATATATATATATATATATATATATATATTGGACATGCTTCTTGTATAGGTAGATGAAAATCACATGGCTTATATATTTAAAGAATAGAGGGAAAATGTGGAGAAAGGAACAAAACTCAGACAAGTATATGTAGGATATATATATATATATTTTGCCGTGCATAGAGCTCGGCTTCATCAGTCGTTTAATGAACTTTTAATAAACGACTGATGAAGCCGAGCTCAAGTTTTGTTCCTTTGTCCACATTTTCCCTCTATTCTTTACTACATTCTGTCGGATTTACTTCAGTCCTCCATTCTGTCGGATTTACTCCAATCCTCCTATCCTCATATTTAACTAATCTAAATAAAAGAAAGTGTTAAAAAATCAAATATACTAAAAATTGACGGCCATGGGAATGAAGCATGAGAAAACGTTTTATTGCTTATATTTCGGAATGATGTTACCCCTTTCTCAGGGAAAAACTAAATTAAAAGTAAATTAATTTTTTATACCTTCGTCAGTATATATATAAGGCCGGGTTAGCTCAGTCGGTAGAGCGTTCGGATAGAAAGCACAAGGTTCCTAGTTCGATACCGGTCCTCGCCAACTCAGCGTATGAGTAGCACAGGGATCTGTGCGGTAAAGTAAGGAGCTGATGGTAGGTGTTGCGCTCCACCTCAGACGCTAAAAATAATCTCCTTGGTCTAGCGCTATTTAAAAGGGGATACCGACATTAGGCTACCCCGACGTCTTTTTATATATAAGATGAATCATAAAAAGTATCGAGATTGAAGCTGTATTTATCAAGATAGAAATGAACAATAAATGGAACGTTCATTTTTTCAGAATACAAGGTGTTTCAAAAAGTACAAGAAATCTCGATACATTTTGACACACCATATATATATATATATATATATATATATATATAATATATATATATATATATATATATATTCATCACATGCAAGTATTTAAGTTTAATATCTGTTCATGTAAATTAGAAAGGCTAATGAAACTGAATAAGAATGCAGATAAATATTTGGAACTGATTATAATCCGAAATAGAAAACCTTTGAAACTAATTCTTTACATTTTCCATTAACCTCTTTAGTGATAAATTTTCCTAATTTAATTTAGTTAAAATAGGAAGTAAAGAATAAAATTAAACATATTTCTTTATGTTAATAGATTTCTGTTAAGATTTATCGAGATTTTTGCTTCATATTCATTAAGATAAACCAAACAATTAGAAATCAATAATACTAAGCATATATTTATTAAAATCAAATTTTTAAGAATCAATATGCAAATTAGCCTTCACATTCCAAACTGTAAACCGCTATTTCGTTGAATATATAAATATAATTGCATGTTATTAGTTGTAGATATTGTTAACAGTCTTAATGATGTAAAACAATTTTATTAAATATTGAGTTTAAATAAAAAAAAATCATGAGATTTTAAATAACAAAAATTTGACTAAAAAGTATAGTTTCGGTTACAGACAGACAACACAATCTCCATTATAATATATAATAATTAAGTTTTTAATGAGACGATGAGAAAAGTATGAGGCATTTGCATAATCTCTCCCACATTTTTATTTCTTTACTTGCTTGAGTATTTCAAGTAGCTGGTTGGTACCTTAGTCTGTCTCTTGAGTAGCTGGGACATTTTTAATAATCTTCACGAATATAAATCAATCTTCATTATTTTTACTCAAAAAGCAAGATCTTGTGATAGAGCATGTATAAATATATTTACTTTGTTGTTAATTGTTTTATTTTCATAGTTTCCTTTGGACACACACGTACACACAACTGCCTTTATATGTATAGAAAACTCCAGAAATAATTCCGCAAATATTTTTCTTTGATAATTTATAAAAGCTCTCCATATAAGTAGGCGCTTCTTTTAATCATTTACTATCTGGGGTGGGTTTGGTGGGGCAGTGGTTACTGATATTAAAGAGGGGGTCACTATTCCCTACCAAACAGGAAAAGGGCCTGTCGGGGTACAATACAAGATACCCAATTCTTGTCTTGTGGAGAGGAGACCCAGTCAATTATGGGTTCAATTTAGCCCCGGAGACATTAGCCCTTATTTGCACAAGAAGGGATGGCTTAACTGGCTAATCTCACCAGGTAATAATTATCTCATTTTAGCATGAATTTGAATCATAATGATGCTGATCTGATTTTATTTCTTCTTTATTAGGTATGGTTCTGTAAAAGCTGATTCGGGGAGGGGTGGTTGGGTGTGGTTGGTGGATTTTCTTCTCTCTAGATGGAGAGTGTCAGAATGGTGGATGGTGGTACCACAGGTGTCAGTCAAGAAAATTGGATTGTGAGGATTGGTTAAGATAAATGTATATGTGTATGTGTTTGTGTGTGTCTGTTTAATTATATTAAGTGATCACATCTTTCTATTTTCAACCAGATTTCTCAACCGCAGTCGCAGTGAAACAGTGACGATGTCTACATCCTTGTGTCTCCCGCTAATTTGCTGACTAACTAACCTAAACTCTGGGCCTTTCGTTCTCATGTTTCCCAGTGGTGGATGCCGAGGGTCAACTTGATATTTCCAATTGCCTACCCGCCACCCGATTTTGAATTTCAACGAATTCTAATTCAAAATGTAACTAAACCACAGTCATAATTCGTAGGCAACGCACGAATTATGTATTTAATAATTTTATTTCGCTATAATGAGAGCTGTGTCGTTTTATGACTTGTATATTGTCTAGAGATGTTTGTAGCTAGAAAAAAAGTTTATGTACCATTTAGATTCAGATTAATGTCCTCCTATTTATTGTTATATGCATAAGGTTTCAACCTATCTGCTCTCCGACCTTCTTCAGGTGTTTCTTGTTGAACTCAGGAATCATATGAACGAACAAGAAAACCTTCATTGAACTTTGAACGAAATCCCTTATTTAATCCATTGTGGTAAATCTTTCTCGTTTCGTTAACAATGACCAGGTACAAGTGCTAAGCTATGTTATTTTGAACTGTCAGTCAGGATTGAAACTGCAGCCAACAGATGATTGTTACTTAGAACTCTATTAAGTCAACACCCTCCATGGAAATTCAAACCGAGCCCTAATTTAATTCCATTGAGGTAGATTGTTCTCATTCCGTTAACCATGACTGGTACAAATGTTAAGCTATGTTATATGTTGCATAATCTATGGTAGCATAGATAATTGACAACACCGTGCAGCGGGAATACAAAGAACCCATATGGAAAGTTACAGACCGTTGGGGATCTTTTACCCCAGAGGCAGGAAAACCGCCAATTACGTGAAGTCACGTGAAATCTAGTTAGATCCTCAGTTCCAAGCAAGATGTTGGCGGAGAGAGATGTCTCTTGACTTAGTCGGAACTCGTCAACTGCACGCACTGTGTTAGGTAGTAAAGAAACTTAGTTAAAAATAAAGTTTAAAAAGTACCATGGCGTTGTTGGTCAATGAATGCCTTAGCCAGAAAATGAATCAACAACAAGAACCCAGACAAGAAGTAGAAGAAGATAGAATTCAACATGGTGACTGGACGATCACAGATGGCCAGAGAAGAAGAAAGAAGTAAGTAATCCAAATACGCATTGTCATATATCTCTCTGATATCTGTCTACCTCTCTCTCTCTCCACCCTCTGGGAAAATAGCATCGTTTATATACCTGCAACATAAGCATGTGGGTATATAACATAAGTATTCTATGTTATTATCGCCCGTGGTCAAAATCTAATCTATTCGATAACTGGTTTAACTTCATGTGTATTTGTTTAGATATGGCACACAGCTCTTTAGATTGCTTATAGTAATGGTTACTGCTTAAGAGGTCACCCATCCAAGTACTGACCAGGCTCTATGTTGCTTAACTTCGGTGATCGGACGAGAACCGGTGTTCTCAGCATGATATGGCTACTTAATATCAAATCACAGTGTGAACGCAATTCCTTAACCATGAGGTATAAATAACCCTAAATGGGTTGACATGCCGTTAAAACGGATTAATAAAAGAATGTCATTTTTAGTATTATCTGCGTTATTCGGACTATTGTCCCATCTTCATTGTTATTTGTACAACGTTTCGGCCGATATGCCCTCCGGCCTTCTTCAGGTATTTCTTGTCGGACTCGGAACCTTCTCGGACTCGGGAACCTTCTTGGACTCGGGAACCTTCTTTTCGAACTCGGGAACTTTCTTGTCGTAATCGGGAGCTTACGGTTAGGTTCAAAGTTCCGCGATGGCTCCCGATTACGACAAGAAAGTTCCCGAGTTCGAAAAGAAGGTTCCCGAGTCCAAGAAGGTTCCGAGTCCGAGAAGGTTCCCGAGTCCGACAAGAAATACTGAAGAAGGCCGGAGGCATATCGGCCAAAACGTTGTACAAATAACAATGAAGATGGGGAAATATCCGAATAACGCAGATAATACTAATCTTCAAGCCTCATCTCAAACATTCAGAGAAATAATGTCATTTTTGTTACCCATGATAATTTGACAATCTTTTCTTTGAAAAGTACAAAAATATCAGAGTACGTATATGACAAGTGCGGATATCTGTGTTTAGAATTATGATTGCTTCACCATCCAGGTGTATTTATACGTTGAATACATGTGCACACATTTGCTTTTAACTTGGGAAAATATTGTTATTCCTGTAATGAACACATTTTAATTTTATCTTGAGGTTTGCAGTAGTAAACACACACACACACACACACACACACACACACAAACATTCTCTCTCTGTGTCTATCTCTCTATGTTTTTCTCTCTCGTATGCACACATACAAACACACATACACGCACTCATGCACACACACACACATATATATATCTTGTGAGAGACTGACAGAGACATTTGTGTCTGTAACACGAAAGTAACACACACACCGAGAATACAAACATACAAACACGCATATATTATATATATATATATATATATATATATATATATATATATATATATATAATATTTGTTGGCATCCTTCCGTCTACTGAAGACGATGGCGTAGAGTCCACTTTTTTTCTTCCTGCAACTGTGTGAGTGGTTGAGCGGCACGATTTTGAATGGCAATATCTGGAATATATATATATATATATATATATATATATATATATATATATATATATATACAAAACAAATAATAAATAAATACCATAGAATAATATTTCTATTTGTCTTATGACTTTTTGTTCATTTTATATATATAGTATAAATCATATTGGAGTATATTTATCAAACACACACACACACACACACAACACACACACACACATATATATATATATATATGTGTGTGTGTGTGTGTGTGTGTGTGTGTTTGATAAATATAAACTAATGTGATTTATGCTGGTTGGATTTATTTAAGGGAATCCAAAATGTCTTTTTCCAATGGGAGATTGTGTGCAAAGTTTAGATTCAGCCAAAGCCAAAAATTATATATTGTCAACAGATCACATAAAGCAGGGAAAGAAAGTAAGAGAGAGAGAGAGAGAGAGAGAGAGAGAGAGAGAGAGAGAGAGAGAGAGAGAGAGAGAGAGGGAGAGAGAGAGGGACGGAGGGTGGAGAAAAAAAAAGAATGAGAGGAGAAAAAAAAGAAGAAAAAATTAGCCAAGAAACTGGCAGTAGCATAATTCATCGTTTTCAAAATGGTTAAGACTGGAATAGCCAAAGAGAATCGTAGAACTAAGTTGAAATCCAAAAAACACGAAAAGCTAATGTAACAAAAAACACGAAATTTGAGATTTTTTTGGGAAGAGAAAAAATGAATTAGAAAAGAAAACGTAAGCGAAGATGTTGAAAGCTGAACGCTTTGGTAATAACGAATAAACGTAGCGGTCAAAAAATGAAGGGGAAAAAAAAACTTTGTTGATATTTGTCGAAATATGTTACAAGTTGAAAAACGGGAATAAAAAGACTTTTAAAAAAAAGTTTAAAGGGAAAAAGTGAAGAGTCACAAAAAAAGAAATTGAGAAAAAGTTGACATTTTAGAAAAAAAAAAAGAAAAATGGAGAAAAACTGGAGAAATGAAAGAAAGAAAAGAATGAAAGGAAAAGATTTGGTGAAAGAGGAAATATTTTGATTGATGATTAAAAAAATTACGTAGGAAAAAGAGATGAAGAGATAGAAAGATGATGATGATGATGAAGAGAATGGTAATGGGACAAAGAAGAAGAAGAAGAATACACAAGAAAGAAGAAGAAGAAGAAGAAGAAGAGAAGAAGAAGAAGAAGAAGAAGAAGAAGAAGAAGAAGAAGAAGAAGAAAAGTATGGTGATGAGACAAAGAAGAAGAAGAAGAAGAAGAAGAAGAAGAAGAAGAAGAGCAACATAGACACGGATATGATAATGGTGCAAAGAAGAAGAAGAAGAAGAAGAAGAAGAAGAAGAAGAAGAAGAGAGAGTGAGTAGAAGAAGAAGAAGAAGAAGAAGAAAGAAGAAGAAGAAGAAGAAGAAGAAGAAGAAGAAGAAGAAGAAGAAGAAGAATATTGTAATGGGGCGAAGAAGAAGAAGAAGAAGAAGAAGAAGAAGAAGAAGAAGAAGAAGAAGAAGAAGAAGAAGAAGAAGAAGAAGAAGAAGAAGAAGAAGAAGAAGAAGAAGAAGAAGAAGAAGAAGAAGAGGGTAATCCGTGGGAAAGAATCACAAAAAGAAAGGGAAGAGTTTTAGAATGGGGCGGAGGCGGGGTAGGATTAGTTGGAGGAAAAGAAAATAGAAAAAAATAAATAAATAAAACAACATATAAAAAGTAAAGAAAGAAATTTGATCTGATAATGTAAAGGAAAAAAATAGATAAGAAAGAAGAAGAAGAAGAAAAAAATCAATTGACTCTGTTTGAAAATCCCCCCCCCCCACTAAATTGCGATTGATATGAAGAGAAATAATTCGGATCCGTTTGTCGAGATTACGTGAACGGCGTTCCAAGCAGTACGCATGCGTTGTCGATGCGATTCGATGATGTTTCTACTCAAAATGCTTCGGCGTTTCTCGTAAAAACCACAAGGACAAAGGATTGAATGCGCATGCGTGAAATAACATTTTACAAAATCAGAGCCAACTCGTGGAACCATCCAATCTTTAGAAACATTAAAAAATATCAGAGAAAAAACGCAATTGAAAAAGCTGCCATTTATGAAAATTAATGGCATGATGAATATCGATGAGCACGAATTGAATTAGTAGCTAACATATTTAAATATACTAAAGTAGTCATGTCTGGCTCAAGGTCATCTTATTTGATACTGCTTCTTAAGTTCTATTATAGTACTCTCTGCTCCATCATTCATCGTCCATCGGGGGTTCTCTTGTCTGGAGTATCTGTTTCCTCATATCGGGATTGTGTTGTCTCTTCTATTGGGATTTTCTTCATCTCAGTGCGTCTCATCTTCCTTAGCTTTTAGTAATGGAAACAACACGGAGGCATATTTTTGCGTATACACTTTTATTACCCAGAATCGTTTATCTCCGATACATTCTCTGTCGTCTCGCACTACCAAGGGCGCTCAATTTCAAACTGATTAAATTCTAGTCTATATTATGAGAGTCGCCTGATCATGGGAGTCTCTAGACCAATGAGACCCGCGCCTACAGATGGATTCGGGGTGATACTCTGACTATCAAACTTTGTCACCGTTCTATTTTTCCATTCAGTTTATTGTTTTTTTCATAATCTACATTATCTTATAAAATTGATAGACTTCTACCAATCCATAATTTTTTTAAAGACGTCTGGTTTTTATGGTTGGTTGGTTGGTTTGGTTAGATTTTAAGCTGAAAGGTTTTGTTTTTATTCATTCTTGATGGGTATTCAAAAGGTTTTTAACGCATTTTTTAAACTCATTTTCTATTGAACCCATAGATAAGACCTAAAGAGTTCTTCTCCGATTAATCAGCTAGTCACGTCAAGCCCTAGTCCCTATATGATTGTCCCGACCCTTATGGCAAAGCTCAAACCTTTATATCATTTATATGCTAGAAGGCGGTGGCTGATGGTCTTAGTGTCATGTGTATGACGTTAAACTGCATCTAATGGTGAAGTTCCAATTTTGGGGATCTGGGGAGTGTGGAGTACTCTTTCATCACCGTTACTCCCAGTTCCACTTTGACCCGGAGTGGTAGTACCTGTTAGGGTCCCATCTATGGGTTAAATAGAAAGACATGATTTTCAGAAATTTTTTTAAAAAATTGAGTTTAAAACACATTACTAAACATTAATAGTTATAACCATGACTATTTTGAAGAAAACAAGCTACCTCTTCGATGATAACTCGACGGTTCGGGATATCATCTCTCATACTTGCTGAATCTTCTCATCAGTGGTGGAGTTTGACGGGCGCCCTGCTCCCTCTTCATGTATCACGCTTTTAAACTTGTCCATACAATCATACATACTTCTAAGCAGCAGTGCACTATCCCCGTATTGTTCTAAAACCCTCCGATCAATTTCAGCCACTGACACTCCTTCCGACCAGAGAAATCGCGTCGCTCCCATGGTGCATATTGCTAGTGAAGCGGACATGTTTACAAAGCAATCGAAATGGCGCTATCAGGCTCAAACTTCGATCATGTGATCACAACATTGCCAACTAGAACCATGCATACGCAGAACGCAGTGTAACAACAATAAAGATATCTGATGGTGAAAGTTTGGATAATTTTTGATACTCTCTTTCGTATAATGTTTCACTAAAAATAACATCCCGATATCTACCTATGGGCGATACTGTCATTTTGTTACTAATTGAATATTTAGACTTTTAAAAATCTGATACCGGTTTCTCGGCTCAAAATGTTTTGAATCCACAAGTTAATGGAGGATTTACTGGGTTCTCCTTTCAACAAAATTCATAATTGCGAGTAAGGAAAGTACCACATGGATATCGTAGATTTTGTTTGTTTGTTTTTTAAAGTAGAGAACAAATTGAGTTTGCTGTATTCACTTATCATGTGATTAACTGCATAACTTCTGTCATCACATAACCTTTATTTGCACTTCCGTTGCGTATTATTATTTGCTACTTTGATATAATTAGATCTTATAGCATTATTGTTTCCTGACATTAAAATAAAGTCAGTTAATTAATATTCGTCTGGTCTTCTGGTCGGGATGTGGTGAACCGTTTGTATCTCAAAATCCCAAGAAATTCATGGCTATCATTCATGGATTCTAGATTGTGCAGATACCATTTTGTAGTATGACCAATATTTAAAGTCTGGTACAAAATCCCAGATCATGCCTAATATTGCAACCTATTTGTGCTAATTTGCTGCATTTACCTATTATGTGATTAGCAGTTTCGCCTCCGATTTCCCACAGGCTAGTCTTGCTATTTTGTTGCATCATATTTTTTTCACTTTGATATAAATGATCCTTATAGAAATATTTTGAGCTACTATTGAGTGTTAAACGTAACTAAATTTTATGCGGATTGTAATGATAAAGGATAACACCGATAGACTTTGGAAAGCTTTATTCTACTTAGAATAATTGGCACACTCATTAAGAGTTTATATAGTCAGGTATTCCCTAGAGAATTCTCCAAAAGGGGAGATAATCATAAATTAGGGGAGATAACTCTTAATTACTTATTAGACGGATTTAGTTTACACATTTGGTTGAGATCCTGAGTATTTGATTGTCCGTTTATTTTTTGTTTTTATTTTTCTTTCAACTTTATTTTTGTTTGTTTGTGTGGGGAAAGACTCGCAGGTTTTCTTTAAAATGAGGAATGTGACCTTTCGTTTCATCTCGACAACGACTGGCGCGAGGAGGAAAAATAGGATTTCCCTTTGGTCTGGAATGGCAGAAGGTCAAAGTGAAATTTGGGATGGGATGATCAAAATTATAAAACCAGTCAACAATAACGTTTTTGTTCCTGCCTTTTTGTCGGCTATGATCTGTCGATATTTACTTGTGGGAAAGTCGAAGAAGAATAAGTGTTGGATAGTCGTCTGTTTTAGACTCTTTGTTATTAACTGTCTGATACCAACACCGCCATCTTTCATCGGGTTCTTTTTCGAATCAGAGCCTCTTCTTCATCAATGTTGTCTCTGTCTGTTTCGTGGTTCCATTCTCTGTTCTTGGAGGAGCGTACTGTAATGGTAACCGTCTCAGGATATTGGCACGGTCGTAATATAATATATACATATGTATATATATATATGGGAGGTATCCAAAACTTGGTAGTAAGGGATGATTCTATATGTGATTTCTAAGATATACTGTATTATTATTGTATGATCCAGTATGTAGAAATACAGTGAATCTTTAAATCACTACAGAGAGCTCAATGTATATTAAACTTTTTAGATTATATACAGAGCAATATTTATCTTAAAAAGGAAGGAAAAACTCAACACCGTAATTCCATCATAAATTTATTTCGACCAAAATTGGGGCCTCTTCCATCTGATGAGACTGGATTTTGGGGAGCTATATTAAATCAACTTAGATTTATATAGGCCCCAATTTTGGACGAAATAAATTTATTATGGAATTACGGTGTTGAGTTTTTCCTTCCTTTCAAAGATATGTATATATATATATATATATATATTTAGAGAGAGAGAGAGAGAGAGA
Organism: Doryteuthis pealeii; assembly: GCA_023376005.1. Classification (NCBI taxonomy): domain Eukaryota; kingdom Metazoa; phylum Mollusca; class Cephalopoda; order Myopsida; family Loliginidae; genus Doryteuthis; species Doryteuthis pealeii. The sequence continues at coordinate 85,671,280 of CM042164.1, read as the reverse complement.
GAGAGAGAGAGAGAGAGAGAGAGAGAGAGAGAGAGAAGAAGGAACCAGTTGGTTAGCATGGAATTTTTTTAAGGATAAATTAGCGCAATGCCACATGGCATTTATTTTTACTTACCGGGAAGTGTCACGTGGTCAAGTGGGGAGAGAAAGAGTGAGTAGTGACGCCAAAAAAAAAACTCGCCGTATCACATGCATATATATATATATATATATATATATATATATATAAAAAAGTCGACGGGGCGGCCTAAAGTCGTATCAGCCAGTAGGAGTCTATCCCCTTTTCAATAGCGCTAGACCAAGGAGATTGTTTTAGCATCTGAGGTGGAGCGCCACACCTACCATCAGCTCCTTACTTTACCGCACAGATCCCTGTGCTACTCATACGCTGAGTTGGCGGGGACCGGTATCGAACTAGGAACCTTGTGGTTTCTAGCCGAACGCTCTACCGACTGAGCTAACCCGGCCCCTATAAATATAAGAGAGTTTTATAATTTGCTTGAAGCATTGTGTATATATTGGTTAGGAGGTTGATTTAGAAGGCTATCACAATGCAGGTGTAAAGAAAAGAAATAATAATACGGTAACAATGGTGTTGTGTGTTAACCTGTATTTTTATATATACAGGTTAACACACAACACCATTGTTACCGTATTATTATTTCTTTTCTTTACATCTGCATTGTGATAGCCTTCTAAATCAACCTCCTAACCAATATATATATATATATATATATATTTATATATATATATATATATATATATATATATTATATATAGTAATAGTTCCTGTTTGTTCACGAACTCTTCCTACGGTTTGAAAATAGAGTAGACCCCATAACCATATATATTCAGAAACTACATTACCCGGGTACTTGGATAAGTATATTTAGTTTGATAAGAGTCTTGTGAGGCATATACCCGTACTGAATTTTGAGTTGAATGATATTTAAAACATAACTAAATGAAAAGATAATAATTCAAAAAGATTCCACAAATTTCAATAATATCAAGAAACGCTCTATAGGGAATATTTTGGAAGCACATAACTTGAATATTGAAACCTCTATTGTCTCTGTTTTTTATTAAGCAAAAGTAAAATCAACAAGGAAAATTTACTTCTCTTTTATAGTAAAATTTAGCCGACTTAGACATATTAGACATTAAAACAACACTACAATTATGGCGACAAAAATTATCAGTTAGCTAGCTGAACAGCAGCTTTGAGTCGTCAATGAAGCTATATATATATATATATATATATATATATATATATATATATATATATATATATATATTAAAATAAGTGTATTCTGGCAGCATTTTTTCTTTTATACAAGTTTTGTTGAACTGTACAGACAATTCTTGTCGGACGAGTTTTTGGTTGATCCTTTCTAATTTTCGGACCATCTTTTTGGTGTCGGGTAACTGGTGTAACAGTCCACCAAAGGATTCAAAACGAGCGCTTTTTAACGAGAACGAGTAGTAGCAAGGAATTCGTTAAAAACGAGACATGAAACCATACCATCGTTTCCAACCTGATGATGGCAAACTGTATTGCCGAAAGCGCTCGTTTTGAAACCTTTGGTGGACTGTTACACCAGTTACACCCCAACACCAAAAAGATGGCCCGAAAATTAGAAAGGATCAACCAAAAACTTGTCCAACAAGAATTGTCTGTACAGTTCAACAAAACTTTATATATATATATATATATATATATATATATAATATATATATATATATATATATATAGCATAATCGTTACAGATCACTGCCATCCCTCACAAACCTATAACCTCACCACCAGAACCTTTCCTCTCACAACCCCTCAAATAACCCATCAATCCCGCTGCGGATCTACAAAGTTTTATGAAAACATGACAGAGGAAGGACGTCCTTTCCACTGGATCGGATGGATCAGATGATAAAATTTGATGCTTATGTACCACCATATGTCTATTAAGACCAGAAACCAATGCCTTTAAAGTAATAAAGAATGCATCATTCGCATCTGATGAGTCGGGAGAGTTAGACACTTTGTCTAAGCTCCCTGAAATAGACTATAACGCTCTCTAAGTCTTTTGTTATTTCTTTACTTATATATATATATATATATATATATATATATATATATATATATATATATGTGTGTGTGTGTGTGTGTGTGTGTGTGTGTGTGCGCTGCCAAACCCGGTAAAGCTCTTTTGAAGGAAATTTAGCTGACGTTCACAAGGCTCTCTGTTATTTACGGATATGAAATCTCTGTGATCCTATATGGACCTATATATATATTTATCAGTTAGCTCCCGGCTGGAGGTAGTTTGCTAAGTCTAGCCACACTGGAGAGATGTCAAAACACATTGTCTATGGATGACTATATATATATATATATACCTTTTACTGACATTTTCTTCTTCATTGCAGCCGCCTTTGTTGGTTCGTTTCCATTTAATATACTCCAACTTTTTATTCTTTTTTCTTTTCCCTTTTTGTTGTCCGTATTTTCATTCATTTTGTAGTTCATTCTGTTCTTGTATCATTGTATTACCCATTTTACCACCGATCCGTTCCCTCTATCTCTATTCTCTCTCTCCTTCTCTCTCTCTTTCTTCATTCTCTCTCTCTCTCTTCGGCCTCTCTCACTCTCTCGTTGTCTCTCTCTCTTTCTTCATTCTCTCTCTCTTCAGCCCCCTCTCTCTCTTTCTCTCTCTCTCTCTCTGTTTCTCTGTTTCTCTCGTTGTCTCTCTCTCATTCCATCATAATTCTTCTAGCTATTAGTCTTCGTATCCTTGATTCTTTCTCTCTCTTGCCTCTCTATCTCACACTCTCTACGACTCTGTCTTTCTATTTCTCTGTTCTCTCTCTCTCTTTTTTCTCTCTTTTTCTCCTCTTCTACCTCCTTTTTCTCTTTTTCTCTCTGTCTCTCTTGTCTGTCTATCTCTCTCTCTCTTTTTTCTCTTTACCACTTTTTCTCTCTTTCACTCTCTGTCTGTCTGTCTGTCTGTTTGTCTCTCTTCTTCTACCTCTTTCTCTCTCCCCCTCTCTCTCTCTCTCTGTTTCTCTCTCTTTTTCTCTTCTTCTACCTTTTTTTTATCTCTTTCTCTCTCTCTTTCTCTCTCTCTCTTTCTCTCTCTCTCTCTCTCTATATATATATATATACATATATATATATATATATATATACATATATGTGTTTCTCTCTCTTTTTCTCTTCTTCTACCTCTTTTCTCTCTCTCTCTCTCTCTCTCTCTCTCTCTCTCTCTGTTTCACTCTCTTCTTTCTTCTACCTATTTTTCTCTCTTTCTCTTTGTCTTTCTATTTTGATTTCGGTCTCTTTTTATTGCAAATCTTCTAGCTATCGATTTTCCTGTCTTTACTTCTCCCTTCTCTCGCACACGCTCTCTGTTTTTCTTGCTCTCTCTTTCCCCCTATCTCTGTGTTTCTGGCTGTTTTCTTTATCTCTCTCTCTCTCTCTCTCTCTGTCTCTCTCTGTCTCTCTTTGTTTCTCTCATTCAACTTCTTTCCACTTTTCTCACTTTCTATCTCTTCCTCTGTTGTCATCGTAAGTGTTTGAGCTATCGATCCTCGTATCCATACATCTCTCCTTCTCTCCCTCTCCTTCTCTCTGTTTCTCTGTCTCTGTCTCTCTCTGTCTCTATCTCTCTGTTTCTCTCTTTTTCTCTTCTTCTCGTTTTTCTTTCTTTCTCTCTCTCTCTCTCTCTCTCTTTCTCACTCTTTTTCTCTCTTCAACCTCTTTTTTCTCTCTTTCTCCCTCTATGTTTATCTCTCTTTTTCTCTTCTTCTACCTCATTTTCTCTCTCTTCTTCCTCTCTCTCTTTCTTTCTTTCTTTTTCTCTCTTCTCTCTTTCTACTCTTCTACCTCTTTTATTCTCCCTTTCTCTCTCTGTTTCTCTCTCTTTTTCTCTTCTACTACCTCTTGTTTTCTCCCCCTCTCTCTCTCTCTCTCTCCTGTCTCCCTCTGTCTATCTGTCTCTCTCTCTTCTCTCTCTGTTTCTCTCTTTTTTTCTCTTCTTATACCTCATTTTTCTCTCTTTCTTTCTTTCTCTTTCTCGTATCCATAAATCTCCCCTTCTCTCCCTATCCTTCTCTCTGTGTCTCTGTGTCTGTCTGCCTCTCTCTGTTTTTCTTTCTATCAATATATGTATATATATATATATATATATATATATATATATATATATATACACAGTTGTAGAAATGTTTTCTACAACTATAAATGCTCTATATTTTACAAGATATATTGAGCCCTTTTGGATTAACTACTTATGCTACTACAATGCAAACATGGTAGTAACTTGTTGATGAATATATATACATATATACATATACATATATATATATATATATATATATACACATACATATATATATATATATATATATATATATATATATATATATAAAGTAGACGGGGCGGCCTAAATTGAGTATCAACCGTACAGCGATGGAATCAATCCCCTTTTCAATAGCGCTAGAACAAGGATATTGTTTTGGCATCTGTGGTGGAGCGCCACACATTCCATCAGCTCCCCACTTTACAGCACAGATCCCAGTGCTACTCATACGCTAAGTTGGCAAGGGCCGGTATCCAACTACGGAACCTTCTGGTTCGTAGTCCTAGGTTTTACCGACTGAGCTAAACAGGCCCAATATATATATATATATATATATATATATATATGTATATATGTTTCTCTGTTTCCCTCTCTCTCTCCCCTTTGTCTCAGTTTTTCTTCCCCCTCTTTCTTTTTTAGAGATATCGATCCTCGTATCCCTACATCTCTCTTTCTTTCCCTCGACCACCACCTCTCTCTGTTTCCCTTTTTTTTTCTCTATATCACTCTCTCCCTTTGTCTCTATTTCTTCCTCCCTCTCTCTCTCATTCTCTTTTCTCTCTCTCTCCTCTGTCTTCATCGTATCTATGATTCTCTCCTTCTCTCTCTCTTCTCTTTCACTCTGTTTTTCTCTTTCTCCCTCTCTCCCCTTTTGTCTGTTTTTCTCTCTCCCTTTCTTTTCATCTTAGAGCTATCGATCTCGTATCCATACTTCTCTCCTTCTCTCTCTCTCTCTCTCTCTCTCTCTCTCTTTCTCTCTCTCTCTCTCTCACCTTTTCTCTCTTTTCATCCTAGAGCTATTGATCCTCGTATCCATACTTCTCTCCTTCTCCCCTCTCTCTCTCTCTCTTCTCCCTCTCTCACCTTTTCTCTCTTTTCATCTTGGAGCTATTGATCCTCGTATCCATACTTCTCCCCCCTCTCTCTCTCTTCTCTCTCTCTCTCTCTCTATTTCTCTCTCTCTCTTTCTCTCTCTCTCTCACCTTTCTCTCTTTTCATCCTAGAGCTATTGATCCTCGTATCCATACTTCTCTCCTTCTCTCCCCCTCTCTCTCTTTCTTCTCCCTCTCTCACCTTTTCTCTCTTTTCATCTTAGAGCTATTGATCCTCGTATCCATACTTCTCTCCTTCTCTCTCTCTCTCTTTCTCCTCTCTCACCTTTTCTCTCTTTTCATCATAGAGCTATTGATCCTCGTATCCATACTTCTCTTCTTCTCCCCTCTCTCTCTCTTTCTCCCTCTCTCACCTTTTCTCTCTTTTCATCATAGAGCTATTGATCCTCGTATCCATACTTCTCTCCTTCTCTCTCTCTCTCTCTCTCTCTCTTTTCTCTCTCTCTCATCTTTTCTCTCTTTTCATCCTAGAGCTATTGATCCTCGTAGCCATACTTCTCTCCTTTCTCCCCTCTCTCTCTCTCTCACATTTTCCCTCTCTTTTCATCTTAGAGCTATCGATCCTCGTATCCATACTTCTCTCTCCCCCCTCTCTCTCTCTCTCTCTCTCTCTCTCTATTTCTCTCTCTCTCTCTCTCTCTATTTCTATCTCTCTCTCTCTCGGTCTTTGTTAGCCAGAGCGCGAATGAATATCGATCCGTGATCACGAGGAAAGAATATTAAAAATGGCGATGAAAAGAACGTTAGCATAAAAGACCAAAAAAAAAAGGCAATGGAGAAAAAGAAATCAAATCAGTTTCTTCATAATAGGGTTAATTATACGCCTCTACACGCATACATACACATACACACACACGCGTACTCATTCCGACACACACACACACACACACATATATACGGTTACTTACTCAAACATTTACACACAGAGGCATATATTATATGCATATCTTTGCATGTTTGCGCATACATAAGTATATGCATATATATACAGACATGTATGTATGTAAAGGCTTTCAGTGTGCATTAGCGCTTATTTATATATATATATATATATATATATATATATATATATATTATATATATATATATATATATATATATATATATATATATATATACCAGTAGATGGATATATATATATATATATATATATACGAAATATCTGTGTGTGTGTGTGTGTGTGTGTGTGTGTGTGCATTTATTTATATCAAGTATTTATATATTTAATCATACTTAAATTGAGATGTGTAGGTGTATAGATATTTATATATAGTAGTATTTACTTCATATATAAGTATTCATAATTTACAGCACACACACACACACACACAAACACACACACACTCACACACACACATATATATATATATATATATATATATATATATATATATATATTATATTTACCAGGTCTTTCATGAAAACTAGATTGAATTTTGAGATGAAAATCCCCATTTCGCACACATCGAACTCACGCACATACCTAATACACGCACACCCCTAACACGTTCACACTCCCATAACCCCAGTATTTCTAGTTTGGTTTTGTTGTTTTATTGCATAGAAACCTCTGTGAGTTATTTAATGCCAAAGCCATACTTCCCAAGGGTATTAGTCTGAAAGATAAGTTAATAGTGCTACTGGTGTTTGAACTCGCTTAATAGGTTGTCACAATCGAATACGTTAGCCACTACGCTCCGGAGACTCCCCTTAACCGAACGTGTATATAAGTTCATATATATATATATATATATATATATATATATATATATATATATATATATGTGTGTGTGTGTGTGTGTGTGTGTGTGTGAACTTACACACACACAAACACAAACATAAACAAGCACCCCCCACACACACAGAATTTGGAAGACATGAGACAGAACAAATAAACAGCCACTACCAACAACTTCAGTTCTAGTAATCTTCTATATAAGGGATTTTTTATCCCGAAATATTGAGAATAAATCACAGGTTAACAAACAACACTACAGTTATCTTCTTTTTTTCTTTTTTCTTTACACTTGCATTGTGATAGCCTTCAAAACCAACCAGCAAACCAGTATATATATATATATATATATATATATATACCAACCCCTCCACATGGGCAGGATGTGGCACAAGGTCAATTTCTTCCTCTATCGACTGAGCTAAACCAAAGCCTTCCATGAGTGATCATATGACACATGAATCCATATATTAGGCAAAATATTAGATTAAGTCCGCAAAGCAACGAAGATGCGTGGAAAGGGATCATTTACGATTTCACTTAAATCGGTCAAACACAAATATATTGAGATGTCGATATTAACAGCAACGGTTATATGGATTGATATATAAAAACATATATTCTTCTTCTTCTTCTTCTTCTTCTTCTTCTTCTTCTTCTTCTTCTTCTTCTTCTCTCTCTCTCTCTCTCTCTCTCTCTCTCATTATATATATATATATATATATATATATATGTATATATATATATATGAACACTAAATGACCATCTAACATTGTAGTGAAAAACTCGCATAGTGATATAATTATGATGATAAAGAAAAGTCGTCGGGGTAGTTTAAAGTCTGTATCAGCCAGACAGAGAGGGAGTCTATCTCCTTTTCTTTAGCGCTAAACCAAGGACATTGTTTTTACCGTCTGGAGCGGAGCGACACCATTACCACCAGCTCCTCACTTTGCAGCACAGATCCCTGTGCTACTCATATACTGAGCTCGCGAGGTTCGGTTTCGAACCAGGAACCTTGAGGGTCCCAGTCGAACACTCTACTGACTGAGAAAACCCTGAAGAACTGAAAGAAACGTATATAATAATCACAAGCTTTTTATTAGACCCCCTTTAAAGGATCAGCAGGTGATGTTGAATCTGTAAAACGTGTTCCAACTGGAGTCTGTTCAATTAACAACAGCAATCCCTTTCGTTCAGCTAACTCTCTCCCAACTGACCGCGTCCCTTTCACTTCGTTCTTATTCACCCAAAACACAGTAGTCGCCGAATTTCACCTCTCTCGCAGACACTTGCCTTGTTGCTGACTGCCAGTGTCAGCGACCGTCCGTTTTTATTACGGCTCGGCTACGCTTTATGCAAATTCCGTCTCGTCCCATCCGGGTCTCTCGTGCACGACACAGGCGATTCTTTGCCGCTTACGTTGGGTGTGTGTGTATCGGTCATGTCCATTAGAGAATCAAGTTATTTCCCCCGTCAAGCAGCGTCGTATTAGTTTTTGTCTTCTTGGTTAAGTTCTAATTGTTCTTTGGTTCGACCGTTGTCAATACGGCAAGGGACGTCGCTGACGATCCGCATAAAATCTTTGTTGATTGAGAAAATTAAAAGCTTTCAGACACAATCTTCTTAGCGTTAATTGTCTGAATGCAACAACAACAATTGAAGATTTTAATTAAGCGACAATGAATTTCAAGAAGGAGACACAGAGAAAAGAAATGGACAGACTTGCTAACAAAGACGAATTTCTCATGATCGACACAAATCTGTACGGTAGGACATCCGATTTGGAAACAATACCGGCCCTCGTGAACTCAGCGCGTGAATAGCAAGTCTCTGCCGTAAAGCGGGAAATTGATGGTAGGTGTGGTGCCTAAGGTAGTTGGTTATTCCTGGTGCGTGATCCTAGGGTTGGCTTTTAACCCCATCTTATTGAAGAAGGTGGTCGCGCTGAAAAGGAAGGAATTCAAGGAACGAAAAAGGAAGAGACAAAGACAGAAGGTGGTTTTATAAGTTAGGCTTTATTCACCTGTCATAGCCACCACGAGACAAGGAAATATTTCCCTGGAGAATAGTAGTGACTAGACAAAACTTGAACGGCCGATAGATTCTCTTAGGGGTCGGAAGTGGGTCCTTTTTTCCCTGCGCATGCTCGGAGGGTTCTTCCGGTGAAGGATCATGGGAGTTTGTTATATTTTTAAAATTTCTAATCTTTATTTTTATTTTATTTTAATCCTCAAGCGCTAGACCAAAGAGATTGTTTTTAGCGTCTGAAGCGGACCGCCACCCTTACCACCAGCTCCGCACTTTACAGCACAGATCCCTGTGCTACTCATACGCTGCTCCCTGGAATAAGTTGTGAATGTGCAAAGATGTGCAAGACTTTAGCTGGACTAAAAAGCCACATTCGCGCAGCTCACCGTTGAACTTGTGGAACATTATGAAGCTCACCGTTAAATTCTATGAACCTTTGATTTTTTTTTCCATCAAGCAATGGTAATACTCAAACGCGAGTTTGCTGCCATCATCATATGGTTTCAATTATTTCGATCCAATATTAATCAATTTTAAATAGATATGTTTGATCCATAGACGGGAACATAAATGATACTACCACTCCGTGTCAGAGTGGACATGGGAGTAATGGTATGAATGGAGTAGTTTGTGCGTCCCACACGTCCAGAACTGGAGCCTTATGCAACCGATGCGGGTTAGCGTCATAGCTGGGACCCTCCCCCTTATGCGATAGGTGGGGTTTTACCCATCTTGCAGAGTGGATACAGTCGATGTGTTCTAAGCCAATCCCCGCCCCGACCTACCGGCCAGGGCTGCTGAAGTATCGTATGACGCAAGTAAAAGAAGAGTATTAGCGAAACATATTGCTCTGTTCGAAACGAAACAACCACAATTTGTTTGAGTGAATGATCACGTGACACCGCGTCCATTAAGAATCAAAATGGCCGCTCCCTTCGTAACAACAACAACAACCAAAAAAAAGAAAGAAAAGGGGTATTGGCGGAAAACAGTAAGTCCTTCGTGTATAAAACCACCGGGTAAACTAGCGGTGTGTTGGTGGGTAGGGTGTGTGTGAGGGGATGAAGGGGGGTATTTAGAAATTGTTTGGTGGATGTGACGTCAGATGCGGGGCCGAATATTTACCTGTTTTGCATTAAGTATATTGATCCTGGTAGAATGTCGATAAAGGCCGTGACGGCTTTTACGGAATCAACAATGGGAAATGAAATAAAGCAAATAAAAATGCCTTCAAGTGACAAGGCTTTTCGCAATGATTTTAATGGAAATTCTCTGTCTTACGCTGTTTCCAAATATAAACTTTTTGTAGCCTGGGGCACACGCACACGCACACACACACGCACACATACACACACACACACACACACACTCATAAACACATATATATTTATAAACATACTTATATATATATACACACAAACATATATATATATATATATACATCTATATATATACATGTATATACAAGTATATATATATACATATATATATATACATCTATCTATCTATATATATATATGTGTGTGTATATATGTATATATATACAAACACGCATTTATATATATATTTCAATGCAATCTCTTAGAGTTTGACACACGCACACACAAACACACACATACAAACACACACGCACACACACACACACACATATATATTTATAAACATACTTATATATATATATATACAAACATATATATATACATGCATATATATACATGTATATACATGTATATATATACATATATATACATGTGTATACATGTATATACCTACGTATATATACATCTATATATATATATATATATATATATATATATATATATAAAAACACACATTTATATATATATTTCAATGCAATCCCTTAGAGTTTGGCACACGCACACACACACACACACACGCACACGCACACACTCATAAACACATATATTATAAACATACTTATATATATATATATACACAAACATATATATATATGCATATATATACATATATATACATCTATATATATACATATATATACATCTATATACATGTATATATATATACATCTATATATATATATGTATATACATATATATATATATACAAACAGACATTTATATATATATATTTCAATGCAATCTCTTAGAGTTTGGCACACGCACACACAAACACACACATACACACACACACACTCATTAACACATATGTATTTATAAGCATACTTATATATATATACAAAACATATATATATATATACATGTATATATATGCATATATATATACGCATGTATATATATATACATATATATATGCATACACATTTATATATATATATACATATATATATATACATACACATTTATATATATATATATATATATATATATATATATATATATATATATATATATATCAATGCAATTTCTTAGAGTTTGGCGAATTCATTTCATTAGCGATGGTTTTACCAGAATATTTTGCTAACCCTCGCCAAACAATAGCTGAATACATCATCATCATCATCATCCTCATCATCATCATGTCGCGCCAGCAGAACGGATATCGATGACAATCTCTCGCCAACCGTCCCTATCATTCATTGACCCCGCGAGGTCCCCCAGACAGGATGCAGTATCCGAATTGAGCGATTCTATGTAGGTCTTTACTGGACGACACGCACTAGCATGTCTACGCGCTGATTTCCATAGGAAGACGTCGCTTATGAGTTCATCCTTACTTCTTCAGCAATGTCCAGCGTGTCTTGTCGGATGTTTTGTGTGATAGGGGAAATGTGGCCATATAGCTGCTTTCTTGTGGGGGGTGTTGCTTCCACGATTTATTCAAGATCACACGCAGCATTCTTGTACAGCTCCCATCTAGCCTATTCTCCAGTAAGCAGTGACGTAGTTTTGGTTACAGATAAATAGAGACCGAATCTCAATTATTAATAGATTTTTCGAGTTAATGTCGTAATTGGGATTCTTAAAGGAACATCGAACCATATGAAGATGCGATGTCACAATTACTTATCAAGAAAGGTAGGAGGGGGAATGGGGTGGGGAGGAGACTGAGTTGGGAAACACTTGACCCACCCCCCCACACACACTTCCACTAAATTCAAGAATCGGTCTTTTATCTTTAACCTATTTTGTATACAGTCTGTGCGTGACTAGTGTTATTTATCTGGATTTGTTTTAGGTTTGTATTATTTAGATTTTCCCAACTATTTATATTATTTGGATTATTCAGACTAATGTCCTCATCTTTATCGTTATCTGTACATCGTTTCGGCGTTCTTCCCGAGTTCAAGAAGGCTCCAGAGTCTGAAAAGAAAATACCCGAGTTCGAGAAGGCCCCCGAGTCCGACAAGAAATACCCGAAAAAGGAGGGTAGATCGGCCTAAACGTTGTACAAATAACAGTAAAGATGAGGACAATAGTCCGAATAATACAAATAATACAAATTATCAAGCCTGATCTAAAACATTCAGAGAAATTCCGGGCAGTTTTTTTCTTCATATTTATTGATATATACACAAAGTTTTGACTAATGTGCCACCCGTCCTTCTTCAAGAATTTCTTTTCGAATTAAGGAACATTCTTGTCGAACTCGGGAGTCTTCGTGTTTTAATTGGGAGTTTTCACAGAACATCGAACCGAATCCTTCTTTCCAAGTGACAATCATCTGTACGTTAAAGGTTCAGTCCTGACTAAGGGCGAAAATAACAAGGCTTAACATTTGTACCCGGTCATAGTTAACGGAATAAGAACAATCTACCCTAATGGATTAAAAAATGAGTTCGGTTCGAAGTTCCGTGAAGGCTTCCGATTCCGACATGAAGGTTACCGAATTCGACTCGAAGGTTTCCGAGATCGACATGAAACACTTTAAGAATCCGAAGTGCATATCGGCCGAAACGTTGTGTATATAACAATAACAATGAGGACAACAGTCCGAAAATATAAGTAATAGAAAATATTTATCTTTGTTTTATTCATTTATTTCGCTTTTATTTATTCCCATTTAATGACTAAAAAAAACATAATCAGAAAAAACAAATTTATTTCATTCACAATAAATATACAAACTAGATCATTCAAAAAGATCATTAAATGAATGCTTGAAAAATATATATTTTCATTTTCATATAAACTTTCAGAAAATTGAAATAAAACATCGATGTTTTAGAATATAATCATTTCAGACAATATTTTATACACCCTGTCGGTGGGGTTTAGAATACGTTGACTATATTTCTATGAAACACTTGAAAAATCCGAAGGCATATCGACCGAAACGTTGTGTATATAACAATAACAATAACAATGAGGATAACAGTCCGAAAATCTAAGTAATAGAAAATATTTGTCTCAGTTGATAATAAAATAGATAGCTTAAAACTTGTACCCAGTCAAGGTTAACAGAATGAGAAGAATCTACGACAATGTATTAAATAAAGGGTTCGGTTTGCAGATCCGAGAAAGCTCCCGATTAAGACATGAGTTTCCGAATTCGACGAGAAGGTTTCGGAGTTTGGTATAAAAACATCAAAAGAATACCGAAGGTCACATCGGCCGAAACGTTGTGAATATAACAATAAAAATAAGGTCAACAGTAAAAAAAAATCTAAATAATAAAAATCTCCTTATTTATTAATTTTTCTATCTGGGAGAGGCATATAAAGATCTTTTCAGAATAAACTATTTTATAAATCTTCCGATATCTATTTCAAAATTTTGTTGTATTTGAAAAATGAAGAATGAAATCAGAAAAGCAAAATGCACTTTGCAACCTTCGGGACAAATAAACTGAAGTTCCTTTAAAAGAGAAATAAAAAAAGATGCGTTGTTCGTTAAATGCCTGCATCATGAAATGGATTAATTAAGTTGAAGGAGACTAATAGATAAATTGGACAATTTTGGACGGCTGCTTACCTTCTTTCTTTCTTTCTTCTTTTTTTTCTTTTCCTCTTTTTCTAACTATGTATTTCAGAAGCTCTTTTCATCACTATATATCTATCTATCAATCTATCTATATATCTCATTCTGTTTTTATCTATCTATCTATCTATCTATTTATGTGAAGAAAATCTTTTCAAAAAATATAACAAACACAGGGTGTTACGATCAGGGGAAACAATTTTATGTCAATACTTAAGTATTTCGGTATTAAACTATCATCAATATTGACACATAAAATTGTTTCCTCTGATCGTAAGATCCTGTGTTTGTTATATTTTTTGAAAATATTTTCTTCACATATAGTCGAATTAATTTCCTCGTCGTATTTCCTATCTATCTATCTATCAAATTCTATTCATATCTATCTATCTCCATCTATCTATCTATCTATCTATCTATCTATCTCAGTCTATTCATATCTATCTATTTATCTTTTTTCTCTCTTTCTTTCTTTTTCTCCTTCTATCTTTCTTTCTTTTTCTCCTTCTATCTATCTAAATCAATCTATCTATCTATCTATCTATCTATCTATCTCAGTTTATCCATACCTATCTATCTATTTCTCTCTCCCTCTCTCTCTCTCTCTCTCTCTCTCTCTTCTATATATATATATATATATATATATATATATATATATATATATCAAAGCCTGAAGAAGATACCAGAAGATCTGAAACACGTGTTGCATATGTAAAACAAAAAGAATTAAAAAAATTTTTCTGAGAACAAAATACATTTTGCGGACCTTCTTTTTTTATAAAATATTGAATTTTCTCCCGTTGGAACCAGAACAACATTTTATATATATATATATATATATATATATATATATATATCTTTCTGGATCCTACAATTCTCCCTCTAGCTATGGGTAAATAGTAGGCTAGACTGCGCTCTTTAACCATGGTTAGGAAACCATTCTAGAAGAAAAAAATCTGAATACAAACCCCGCTTAAAAATTGACTCTGTATAACATCATGTTCGTGCAGAGAAATATGTAAAAAAAGAAGTAAAGTCGTCGGGTGGCCCAAAGACGGTATCAGCCAGACAGCAAGGGAGTCTATCCCTTTTTACTAGCGCTAGACCAAGGAGATTGTTTTTGCATCTGAGGTGGAGCGCTACACCTACCATCAGCTCCATACTTTACTGCACAGATCCCTGTACTACTCATACACTGAGTTGGCGAGAGCCGATATCGAAATGAGGAACCTTGTGATTCCTACTCGGACACTCTACCGACGGGTTCAAATTGTTAGTCTGAATCAAGGCTAACAGAATCTGAACGCTTGGTGAGAATCTAACTCATTGTATGTGCCCACTATATTGCAGAATAAGTTTTCCTACCATCCAGCAAGGGTAGGTAACCCTGTTCCCAAAGGTACACGAAAAAAATAAATAATATAAAACAAACAAATTTAACTCTTTGCCAACCAAATTTCCCCGACGGTAGTACCAAATTATTTTGGTATTTTTTAACTTGTATGATTCAAAGTTCATTATCTATTCACCTCAGAACTTGTTGCATAATCTATGGTTGCGAAAATGGAAAGTTACAGACCGTTGAGGACCTTTTGACCCCAGAGGCGGGAAAACCGCAAATCACGTGAAGTCACGTGAAAGCTAGTTAGATTCTCAGTTCCAGGCAGGATGTTGGCGGAGAGAGATGTCTCTTGCCTTAGCTTGGAACTCAACTGCGCGCACTGTATTAGATAGTAAAGAAACTTAGTTAAGAATAAAGTTGTAAAAAGTAACATGGCGTTGTTGGTTGATGCATGCATTAGTTAGAAGAGCGGCCGAGAGATGAAGAACCAACAACAAGATAAAATCCAACATGGCGAGAAGAAATTGAAAGAAGCAACGAGCAAGAAAACTAGGCGATCACAAATGGCCAAAGAAAGAAAGTTGTGCATCTTATCTCTCTGATATTCTGTCTACATCTCTCACTCTCCTCTCTCTAGTAAAAGAACATTGTCTATATACCCGCAACATGAGCATGTGAGTATATAACAAACTCATTATAGACAAATTAAGTCCTATTATTATTGTAAACGATATTAATGCACGAATAGGAAAGGCATGTCTAGCCACAAACTAATTATCAGTCATATGGAAATCTGATCTCACGGACAAGCTAAAGCGACATTTCTTCCAGGCTGGAGTCATATCAGTACTGCTGTATGACTACACCACCTGGACCCTAACGAGGCGCCTTGAGATTAAGCTGGATGGGAGCTGTACAAGTCTTGGAAACAGCACCCCACAAGGGAGCAACTGTATGTTAACCTGCCCCCCTCTCTCACAAACCATCCGAGTGAGACGGGCTAGACATGCAGGACACTGCTGGAGAAGCAATTACGAACTCATAAGCGACGTTCTCATGTGGAAGCCAACACATGGGCATGCTAGTGTGGGCCGCCCAGCAAGGACCAATATTGACCAGCTATGTAAAGATACTGGCTGCTGCACGGAAGAACTCCCAGGGGCGATGAATGATAGGGAAGGTTGGCGAGAGATTGTCATGGATATCCGTGCTGCCTGCACGACATGATGATGATGATGATTATTGTAATCTTAGTAGGGCCGGTTTAGCTCACTTATTAGTACACTTGCTTTGGTAATCACAAGTTTCCTTGTTCAAAACCGGCCCTCACCAACTCAGCGTATGAGTAGCACAGAAATCTGTGCGGTAAATTAAGGAGCTGATGGTAGGTGTTGCGCTCCATCTCAGAAGCAAAAACAATCTCCTTGGTCTAGCGCTATTGAAGAGTTGATAGGCTGATACCTACATTAGACCACCCTCGTTACTTACTATAAAAAATAATGAACTAACCATCAGTTTTTGTACTTTGCTTGAGTGTGGTATACATAGAATTAGAAGAGCCGATGTGAGCGGGTTAAAGTAGGCAAAGAGTTGAGAACTTTTCTCTGTAAGTAAAACACGGTTTTTTTTTCGGCTATAAATTTCTTTTTATACTGCAAAAATTACAGTTCAGTCCGTACGATAAAAAGAAAAAAAAATATCTAAAATAAATCTGTTGAATAAGGAGCAGGTTTCACGAATCACTTATTTAAGTTGTTATTGCTGAAAGCCAAACAGAAATTACAGTAATATTCACAAATTCTGTCAATTTTTTGTTTCATTTTTCTTTTCTTTAAACTTAAAAAAAAAAAAAATGAACCATAAAACCTATGATATTATGGAGAAATAAGTAAAAAAATAAAATAAAAAAATAGAAAAAATTAAAGAATTAAAGAAAATGTTCCCGCTTTTTTTTTCGATCTGCCAGTTAATTTTGTTTTTTTACTCTTCCTGATGATAGATAAATGGTTTCTTCTATTTTCTATAATGGTCGTTATATTTTTTAACGGACGATATAGCAGCGTCTTAGTTTGGGAAAAGCTAATAAATAAATAAGATAGAATAAAATGAAATAGAATAAACAAATAAATAAATAAACAAATAAATAAATGAAAATAAATAATACCCCCCCCCAAAAAAAAAAATAACAAAAAAAAACCTGACAACTCAACAAATCAGCTTTTAGTATTTTGGTGTGATAATACATTTGGTGTTTTTTTAGATAATTGCTCAGTTCGACCTTAACATTGTGTGTATGTGTGCGAGTATGTGCGACTGTATGTGTGCGTCTATGTGTGCGAGTATATGTGTGTGTGTGAGTGTGTGTATGTGTGTATGGGTGAGTGTGTATGTGAGTGCGTATGAGTGTGAGTGTGTGTGTGTGTGTATGTGTGTTAGTGTGTATGAGAGTATGTATGTGTGTTAGTGTGTTAGTGTGTGTGTGTGTGTGTGTGTGTGTGTGTGTGTGAGTACGTATGCAAGTACGTGTGCGTGTTTGTGAGAGTGTGTGTGTGTGTGAGTATGTATGAGTGTGAGTGTGTGTGTGTGAATGTGTGTGTGTGTATGAGAGTATGTATGTGTGTTAGTGTGTGTGTGTGAGTACGTTTGCAAGTACGTGTGAGTGTGTGTGTGAGTGTATGTGTGAGTGTGTATGTGAGTGTGTATGAGTGTGAGTGTATGTGTATGTGTGTATGTGTATGTGTGTATATGAGAGTATGTATGTGTGTTAGTGTGTGAGAGTACGTATGCAAGTACGTGTGCGTGTTTGTGAGAGTGTGTGTGAGTGTGTGTGTGTGCGAGTATATGTGTGTGTGTGAGTGTGTATGTGTATGAATGTATGTGTGTGTGAGTGTGTGTGTGAGTGTGCGTGTATGAGTGTATGTGTGTGAGTGTCTATGTGTGTGAGAGTAGGTATGCGTGTTAGTGTGTGTGTGAGTACGTATGCATGTACGTGTGTGTCTATGACTGTGTCTATGAGTGTGTGTGTGTCAGTGTGTGTGTGCGAGTATGCGTGCAAGTATGTATGTGTGTGAGTGTCTGTATGTGTGTGTTTGTTTATGTATGTATGTATGTGCTTATGGGGGAGGGGTGACTTTTCGGTTTTTTTTTCACTCTTGAAATTGTCCATAATTCCTCAAATTTCACTTTTCAAATATCCAATTATCTTTGCTTTTCTTTTCTTTTTTCTTTTTGACAATTTTTTGTAGTGTAATTTTTCCTTTTTTTCTTTTTGTCTTTATTCTTCCTTTCCTTTCTCTTTCTTGTTTTTTTTCTTCCTTTTTATATATTTACCCAACACCTCCGCACGAGCAGGATGCAAAACATGATCAATTTATTTAGTGGAGTTTAGTATGTTAATATGATTTTATTCAGTTTTCCTTTTCCTAGACCGCTTGCCTACCCACTGTTAAAGACCCTAGCATGTCCTACTATTTACCCATGGCTAGAGGGAGAATAATTAGATGCATACCTTTCCCAAGGATATTAGAACTATATGAATTAACTAGAAATACATGAAGAAGGCCAGAGGGCACATATACACATCAGCCGAAGCGTTGTGGATATAAGATGAGGACAATAGTCCGAATAATACAAATAATGCATATTTTGTCTTTATATCCTATATATGTCGACCTACTGATAACTACTTTTGGGTTTATAAACTAATAAATAAATAAATAAACTAAATGACATTTCTTTTTACCTAAATAGAAATAGTCCTGTTGGCAGGAGCTGTATAACATGCCGATTAAACCTTTGCAATGTCCAATGGGACCACTTGTTGGCCGTGGGAGGTGGCTCGTGATACTTAAGAACGGAATCCAAGTGGTTGAGCAGTCTATGGCATTCAACATTCCTCTTTGACCCTTACTTAGGATAGATAAGCGGTCGGAGAGTCGACCCTACGATCAATCGGCTGGTAAGGTCGACACCTTGTACCTATATAATTGTCCCGAGCATTTTATGCCAACTCTCAACTCTTATTTATCTATCTATCTATCTATGTATCTATGTCGGTCTCTTATTTATATATCTATCTATCTATCTATCAATCTAGGTCTATATATATATATATATATATATATATATATATATATATATATATATATATATATATTTTATATCATCATTTTTATAGTGAGTTCGAAGCATTAATTAAAATGTAATAATATATTTTGAAGGCGTAATAATGCACATTTATGTTTAAAAAACATATTTTATTTTTTTTTTTTTTTTTTTTTTTTTTTTTCCTTTTATGAGTCCTAAAGTTTGAGTTTTAGGACTCATAAAAGGAAAAAAAAAAAAATGTTTTTTAAACATAAATGTGCATTATTACGCCTTCAAAAATATATATATATATATATATATATATATATATATATATATATATATATATATATATATATATATATATATATATATATATATATCAATCTTAGTCTCTTTTTATATATTTATCTTTCTATCCAGACCGAAATCAATACCTGACTTTACACACTACCACAAGAAACAAATTTAACACCTCTATAACACATTGACTTAAATCCAACCATACATTTTCTCCCACTATAATTCAGTTATAACCAATTATGTCAACTTTGTTCCTCCTTGTTCCATATCCGTTCTTCCTCGACTAAGCCATCACATCCCCTCACCTCTTCTTGATTGTCTTCACACTTCCTGGAACCAACACCAGGTCCGACACTGGTTTCGTCCCCGTTTTTCATACACAATCAGCAATTCTCCCGTTTTTTACAAGTCATCCACCATCCCAACACAACATTTCACCACATGTCCTGATGAAGGTTGCATAAACCAAGTCGTTATAGCGTCGACTTCACCATCATCAATAAAACACTAGAAGGCGGTGTTGTAGTGTCATGCGTATGACTTTAAACTACATCTAGTGCTAAGGTTCCAGTTCTGGAGCTCTGGGGAGCGTGGAGTATCCATTCATTGCCATTATTTCTAAGGAAACTCTGACCCGGAGTGGTAGTACCTGTAAGGGTCTCGTTTATGGGTCAAATAGTTTTAAAATGAGTTTATAAATGTTTTCAAAAAAGTTTTAATAAAAAGTGTGTTGAGATTTTTGGACATATAAGGTGTGTGCTAGATCCTCGCTCTTACTTACAGACTAGGCGAGATCATATGATCTATTTATTGGCCAATCACTGGCAGTACTCTGAGGCTGATACAATACTTAACCGACCCCACTGGGCCCATAACCTGTAAAGTTAAAAATCTCAACAATGTGTATGCCCCAAAAAGAGAGAATGAAACTAAAACGTCTTCGGACAAAATAACTCGAGGATTGAAAACGAAATGAAAAAGCAAAAAAAAAAAAAAAACAAAAGAAAAACAACACCCCGCCCCCCCAAAAAAAAAAAATTGGGATTAAAAAAGTAAGTAAGATTTTCGTTTTCCCTCTCCAAAATCGGTTGCCATATCAAATTTAGAGAGCCCAGTTTACCCTACTATTTACCCATGGCTAATAGGGGTAAAGTAAAAAATAAAAATAATGAAAAAATAAACCGAATATTATTTTTCATCTTATCTCAGATAATATTTGATTTTATAAGCACATTACAAGTACCCAACTGGAAATTCTCATATGCTACCATGTGAGGTTTCTTCCTCTTAGCTAAATTCCAATTCTCTCCTTACGAACCTTCAACACCCCGGATTCACGTCACAGATTTCTCAGTGGGAATGGATTCAGACGTCATATCACTCGAAGACATCATTTGATTATCGGTGGTGCCAATAGATTTGATTTGTGGTCTGTTCTTTTCCGAAGAAGAAGTTATACATAGAATTATTTGCATGAAACAAAAACAAAAAGACAAAAGAAAAAGAAAAAAGAAAAAAAAGAAGAAAGGAAATAAAATAAAATAAAATAAAATAAAAAGGACCGAGAAATTATAGAAAGTAAATTACATTACACAATGTTAATAACTATTTTATCCGTTCTACAGAAAAGATGAATGTTTATCATTCGATTACGCCCCCCTCCTTTGTCATCGATTACACACTGTGGAATTGTTTACAGTGGCAAAGACAATAAATACGAATTAGACGTCGTTAAAAAAAATTGCCTCTTTTTGCAAACGGTTTTTTTTTATTGGAAATTAGTTGAAGTATTTTTTTAAAAAATCGTCTAAACATGCTGGATAGTTAAAAAAAAATATTCCTTCCTTAGGGCTTCACTGCTTCACACTAGTAAACTAATGGATACCTTAAAATAAGGATTTAGTCAATATCTGTGCAGATAGAAATTCTAAGACCATATGACCTTTAGGAACCCCTTTTGCGATCTCGATTCATAAGGACATTTTTCATTTACACCGTCTAAATCCGGTTGTTTGTTAGGGGTTAGGATCAGGGTTTAGGTTAGGGGTTAGGGTTAGGAGTTAGTTTTATAATTTTAAAAAACTCTAAAACTCGTCTGTTAGAAAAAATGTCCCTATGAATCGAGATCGCAAAAGGGGTGCCTAAAGGTCATATAGTCCAAATTCTATAAATATACGACAGGAACATCGGGTTCTTTATATTAACCAACTTCTCAGTGTACTTCGTCTGGGGTAATGTTTATGGCCCTCATATTTCTGGCCTTCTGTATATTTGTTTGCTTTTTTTTGTTTACGGCATATCAACCTTGGTGGGTCATTTAATGCCGACAAAATTTTGGATTCCTAGCGATAGTTTGGTAGAAAACAAATGTATATATGTACATATAAATTTAAAGTATTGCTCAATTACTCGTATTTTTTTAGTACAATTCTTTTAGAAAATGTTAAATCCTGGATGGTTTTTATTTTTGGAAAAGTTTTTTTTTTAAATTACTTGCTTGGTAGTATTTTGTTCGTACTAGATCAAAGTCTACACACGCTAGCAGTATATGTTTCACTGTAAATCTCTCTTGGGGTGTAGTGCATATTGGGGATTCTGTGCTCTCTAGTAAATGATGATGGATGATGTAGGTGTAGCCTATGTGAGAGCAACCTGTTCTCTTCAATTGTTGTATTTTAAGTTCCATTCTCCATCATGTTTAATGTTTTGAAGTTTGTTAATGAGTGCTGCAAAATATATTATAATGTGTTTAACAGTAAAGGGTGTTTGACATGCGATGAGTTCTGGCTTGTTTTCTTGTTTAAGTAAAAAGGTTGGTCTAAGTCTGATGTGACCTATATTTAATAGGGATGGTCACCCCACGTGGTGTAATGGTTAGTGAGCTAAATTAGCCGACTATTGTTAGTGAGTTCGATTCTCACAGGACGCCAATTACTTCTGGCCTCGTACCACATCAAAGCTAAGCTTATTAAATAACTATATGTAATCGAGATATAGGGATTTGTGCCTCTGTTTGGTTTGGTTTCTTTGTTTAATTTAATACCATTCTTGAACCATATGTAATACAGATAAATATAAAAGCGCTTTTTCTGACCACGATTTCACTTGTCCCACATCTAAGCTAAGCTGAGTGAATAACTATACCAAGAAATAACAGTGCACTTTACGTGGTGTAATGGTTAGCAAGCTAGATTCGCTGCCCATTGTTAGTGAGTTCGATTCTCATTAGGTGCCCCATAGTTCTGGCCTTGTCTCATATCTAATCTAAACTTAGTAAATAACTATATCCAAGGACACCTCATTGGTGTAAGGGTTATCAAGCTAGATTCGCTGCCCATTGTTAGTGAGTTCGATTCTCATTAGGTGCCCATACATCTGGCCTTGTGCCACATCTAATCTACACTTAGTAAATAACTATATTCAATAGCATCTCACGTAGTGTAATGGATAGCAAGCTAGATTTGCAAACCATTGTTAGTGAGTTTTATTCTTACCGGGCGCCTAATACACCTGGCCTTGCACCACATCTACCTAAGCTTATTAAATAACTATATGTAATCGGGATATAGTGATTTGTGTCTCTGTTTGGTTTGGTTTCTTTGTTTAATTTAATACCATACTTGAGCCAGAAGTAATACAGATAAATATAAAAGCGCTTTTTCTAATCGTCCGCTTGTCTGTTTGTCTGTCTGTCTGTCTGTCTCAGTCTTTTTGTCAGGCAGATTATCTATCTGAATTCTCCCAATCCCTCTCTCTTTCTCTTTCTCTCGCTCCCCCCACACAAACACACACACACACTTACACACACACACACACACAAACAAACAAACAAACAAACACATGTATAGACAAACACACACACACACACACACACATATATATATATATATATATATATATATTAGAATAGCGTAGACACAGAGTCAACAGCGCTTTTAGACTGCACCGTTGATTCTCTGTCTACACTGTCTACACCATCATAATATAGATAAATATATGCTCTATCATAGATATTGAGCACACTTATTTATATAGAAAACTACATTATATATATATATATTTACCAACCCCTCCGCACGAGCAGGATGCGACACAAGGTCATTTTTAAGCGGAGTTTACCAGGTCTGAATTCAGAGTTTTCCTTCTCCTAGACTGGTTACCTAGTCCAGGTTAAAGAGCTCAGTCTGCCCTGCTATTTGCCCATAGCTGGAGGGAGAATTGGATTCATACCTTTCACAAGGGTATTAAGCGCCATGTGAAATGCAAACAGTTTCATCCAGGAATTGAACTCGGGTCGCCGAGTCCATTTCCTACGACTCTAACCATTAGACCACGCACCTCCAAAACTACATTATATATAAGTGAATAGAGGTGAATAATATCGATGATTTCTGTAATAGGATTCATTTAGAAAAATGAGAGCTCACAGTACACATGAATAAACATATATATATATAAGGGTTTTATAAATTGCTTGAAGCATTGTGTATATATTGGTTTGGAGGTTATATTACGTCCAACGCGAAATATTATACATCCCCATAGCCACCAAACATAAATTCATACGCACATACGCATGTGGATACGGTCATTCATACACACACACGCGCGTGCACACGGTCATAACGTCACAGTCTACACGCATTTTCATGCGCACGCACATGACAACATACGCACACGTACAAACAAAAAAAGCGCATTCACGTAAACATGCAACACGAGAATACAGTTATTAAAAAATACCATCTGTATCATTTTCAAAAAAAAAAAAAAGAATTCATTTACCTAAAAAATGCCATAGCAAGACGACAACTACTTCAGTTCCAGTGTTCTTCTGAAGAAAAGATTTTATCTCGAAATATTAAGAATAAATCACAGGTTAACAAACAACACCATTGTTACCTTATTTTTTCTTTACACTTGCATTGTGATAGCCTTCAAAACCAACCTCCAAACCAATATATATATATATATAATATATATATATATATATATATATATATATATATATATATAACGGAGCAAAATATAAATAAATGAAAACCTTTAGGTTATCGAATTATTAAATTACTTTCAGCTTCCCACTTCGGATCTGATTTCAAAATGAATTAACAGGAGAGAATGAGATGGGGAGTAAATAAATGAGGAAGGGATGATATTATTAGATTCAAATATTTGGGGATTTTTGGTTATCTTCTTTTTTTTCAAATTCAGTTGTTTACCTCTGGATAAGGCACACCTACGCATATACTAATCAAATTTTGAATTCAAATGTTCTCCACACACACACACTCACCCCCCCACACACACTCATATATATAAATATATATATAAGCTGGAAACAGCACCCCACAAGGAAACAGCTGTACGATCATCTGCCTCTCATCTCACAAACTATCCGAGTGAGACGGATAAGGCATGCAGGACACTGCTGGAGAAGCAAGGATGAACTCATAAGCGACGTTCTCCTTTGGAAGCCAACACATGGACATGCAAGTGTGGGGCGCCCAGCAAGGACCTACATTGACCAGCTATGCGAGGATGCTATTTGCTCAGCAGAGGACCTCCCAGGTGCAATGAATGATAGGGAAGGTTGGCGAAAGATTGTCATGGATACCCGTGCTGCATGCGTGACATGATGATGATAATATATATATATATATATATATATATATATATATGAAAAGTTAAAAGTAGATAGACTCCCTCACTGTCCGGCTAATACTGACAATAGGCTACTCTGCCGAACTTATCTATTAGTTTTTATTTTTATTTTACTTACATATTGCTTTTCTGTGCAAAACCTCTTTTCTGACACATTCATGTTATTGTTAGAACACTTTAGAGGGCAAAAAGGAAACGATTTTCAATTCAACTGATTACATTTCGATGCGGAAAACATCTAATCGAAACAATGTGAATATCAAGAGAAATTCTTTTCAACCAATCTATTTTAAACAACCGTTCGGTAAACCATTATATCATGATGTGCATTTTGCAATGTGTGGGCGAACGGGAAACCTCAACTGGTTGGCGTCTTCATTTAATCTTAATCGAGAAGATTTCTTTTACTTGTGGCATGTTGAAAACGCTTAGTGAGTTAAAGATGGCTGGCCATCTTCTCGTAAGTTTCCACTTGACGAAAATGTTCATGCCACTTGATGTTGTAACGAGAACACACAAGTATTTAAGTGATAGTTGACTCTTTCGTTTAAACTGATGTCACGATGGTGATGCTGCTTGTATTTACCGAACCGAAAATGATAATCTTCTGGGTCAGGGGCAGGGGCGGGGCCGAGCGGGGTTGGGCTTGGCGTGGGATCATTGGCGATCTGACGAGGCGGTTAAATTTATCAATTGTTTATCTAATAGACACACGAAAGGATCTTAATGTTTCACGTTCTCTTTGAAAATTCACTTATAATCTGTTCTACGTGGAAAAGGTCCTGTCCTTGGCATGCCAGGATAGACGATAAAGAATTATCTCCTTATTACATACCACTTGATTTTTGGAGAGTAAATGGGCATACATTTCATGGGGTGATGGTGCATGATATGCAAAAGAGTTCAAAGATGAGAGAAGATATAAATATATAAAAGAAAAAAATCTTTAGACTTTGTGAAAATAATAGACACACACACACACACACACACACACACACATATATATATATATATATGCTTGTCTATCATTTTCACAAAATCTGAAGATATTTACACATACAAACACACACACATACACATATATATATATATATATATATATATATATATATATATATATATATATACATGAGTATATAAAAAAGAATATGAAAACACCACAAAATGCTGTTAAAGTGAAAACAT
>CM042164.1:85614764-85637264 GCA_023376005.1 Doryteuthis pealeii | reverse complement strand
ATATATATATATATATATATATATATATATATATATATATATATATATATATATATATATATACCCAAATAGTACTATATTTAATATAGTAAGAATGGGCTGCTTGTATTATTTAAAAAAATATTAATTCCGCTAAGACTGCGAGATATGATATTAATACCTGGCATCGAATCTTAAGACACTGTAACATAAATGATATTAAAAAACTGCCAGTGGTCGGCCAATAGGTTGATCACATGTTTATCGGCGAGTCTATAAGTACAAGTAGCCATCTGGCACACACCTTATATCAGAAAAAACCAACAATATATATATATATATATATATATATATATATATATATATATATTATATATATATATATATATATGGCAGCATCTTATCATTCAATCAAATTGGGTTAAAGATAAAGGAATTGTGTTTATTGTTTTGGAATTTAAAAAATTCTATATTATATCAATCTATCCTAATGTCATCAAATGATTCCAATTTTAAATTAGATGAAAAAATACTCAAAAACATAATACATAGATATAGATTACTTATAGATGATGATAATAGAATAAGATTTATAATCTACTATGCAAATTTAAAACTTTAAATTTAGTTGTTAATGTTAGTTCTTTTCCTTCAAAAAAGACAATGTGTTACATAGTCTCTGCATAGATTATTGTCAACCCCTGTATTTCTGAAGGGATGGCCCCTTTTCATATCACGGGCGGGACTTTCCATGGAATATTACAGAAAGCCCGCGAAATACGTGAAGTCACGTGGGACCTGGTTGGCTCTCAGTTTTCAGCTTGGACGTCAGGCAGATAAGATGTTACTGCTTTAGCTGAGACTCACTGCACAAGCGGGCTGTGATTAGTTAGAGAAATATGTTTAGTTAAGAAATAAAAGTTTAAATAAATAATATGGTTTTGTGGTTGATGAATGTCTTGGCAAAAAGACTGACCTAGAAGACCAAACACGAAGTCTCCAAGACTAGGTCCAGACGCTGGAAGAAGAACGTAAGATACCAAAGATGAGCAGAATAATAGAAGTAAAAAGAAGAGTATACACAAATGGAAAAACAATGTTATTTATAAATTTAAATTTCTATTGGAAGGATTCATCTCCGAAAATAATAATAGAAAAATGATGAGTTACATTGGCTATACCACAACAACATTATCAAGAAGACTAACAGAACATTTTTCAGCTCTATATGCCAACATTAAAAAAAACATAACTGCTCTACTACAACATATAGAAATATCTTAGTTAAAAATTGATATATCCGGGTTAAGGGATATATTATGAAGTTGGTATTTGGTGTATTATCGCAGTAGTAGTTGGTACGTCGAATAGCGGAACGTCTTCCGAGCAGTCGTGGTGTAGTCTGGCGAGTAAGTTTAGGCTTGTAGGCTTAGGTACTTGTTCTACCAGTGTCGAATATTTATACATGACACTGTCCAATCAGATTATACTGAGGGGGCATCAAGGTATTTACATATTCATTACATCAAAAATACAAAAATATTCATGCTGTCATGTTATTATTTTGAACAGATTTTAATTCAGTTGTTCTATTTGACCCATAGATGGAACCATGATAAGTACTACCATTGCGGATCTGGGTAGACCTGGGAGTAATGCTGATAAACGGATACACAAAATTCCCCAGATTTCCAGAATTGGAACTTCACCACTAGATGCAGTTTAACGTCATTCATGGACATTAAGAACCTCATCCACGACCTTCTAACAAGTATAGTTGGGGGCTTATCATAAGGGCAATACCGTTTGACAATCATATCGGTGTTAAGGCTTGTCGTGACAAACCGATTGATCGATGGGGTCCTCTCCGACAGCCCGTCTAGTCTAAGTAAGGGCGAATATAGAGTGTTGGATGTCATGGACTGCTTAGTCACCAAGATTTCATCTCTAAATATCCTGGGTCGTCACTCAAGGCCAATTAGTGGTGCCATTGGAGGGATTTTACAGAGGCGCATTTGATGTATTCTACAGCACATCTGTTGTAATTTAGAATCAAACACGAGGCACTAAGATGACAATTACGCCAGCTAGTAATTTAACATTTTCTGACAGCATTTTTAATACTTTCTTTTTTGTTAAATAAAATGTTTTTCTCTGAATTCTTGAAATTAATTATTCTTGAACCTTGAATGCTCCCTTTTTTCTTTTTTTATGACCAATTAATATTTTTGATTTTAAATGTTTGGTTGTAAAATATGTTGTTTTATCTTAAAAAAAAAACTTATAAAAGGAAAGGTTATTTCGGTTAGTGATAGATCTCTTTTAGCGAGGGTGTAGCGCCCAGTATTTAACAGTATGCTTCCTGCAGTTAATTAGATTTCACTTATCTAGATAAACCAAAAGCTATTCAGGAAATGAACGCTTAGAGGTTGTTCAATATCTACATACATACATACATACAATATTTATTTTAGTATGAACGGCTGAGTTTTCAGTATATTACAATAGTAACGATTGATGAAAGAAATACTCATGGTCAAATTTGTATGATAACATTAGTCTCGTGTGAAAAACTTAACGATGGTATTACTATTATTATTATTATTATCATTATTATTGGTGTTGTTGTTGTTGTTAATGATTTGGCTCAAAGCGAAATCTTGGACATATATTCATCAAGAACTAAAGTATTCTTTTTGAAGATGATGTACTGCTATTCAAACGTTATTCAAACTGATATTCAAACATTCTTATACATAAAATTTATACATAATATTGTTTTTATACAAGCCACTATTAATAGAATTAATAATGAGGTGCACACCTCGTCTACCCAATAAATACATATTTACCAAACCCTTCACACGACTAGGATGTGATACAAGGTTAATTCTTAAACAGGATTGAATTCAGGGTTGTCCCTCTCTTAGACTGGTTGTCTATCGAAGGTTTTAAGAGTCCAGTTTGTCATACTATTTACCCATAGCTTGAGGAAGGCTAGTTCGATGCATACTTTTCCTGCTGGTATTAACACTATATGAAATGCAAATGACTTGGTCCAAGATTTGAACTGGTCTCGTCGGTGTCCATTTGTTACGGGGATAACCATTACACGACGTGCCTCCACTATGATACAACCTATAAACCCCTTGTGTAGTTGCAGAATTTGGGTAAGAAGACATTTGAGGGTGGAGTAGTTAGCTCTATCCCCGACTTGTTTTTTTAATTTAATTTTATTCACGGTAGTACTTCCTGGCTGTGAGTCCCGTCGGTCCTGCTATTTTACCCATAGCTGTGTAGAGACGACGGTTTCATGGTAAGTCCAAGAGCATTGCCGAGTAGAAAAAGCAAACTGTCTCATAAGTGACTTGAACCCGGTCCGACGATTCCATTTCTCACAATGTTAATAATTAGACAATCTCCCCACACACAAATACACACATTTAGCAATAGAGTCGTTTTTTTTAAATTTATTCACGGTGGTACATCCTGGCTGTGAGTCCAGTCGGTCCTGCTATTTTACCCATAGCTGTGTAGAGACGTCGGTTTCATGATAAGTCCAAGAGCATTACCGAGTAGAAAAAGCAAACTGTCTCATAAGGAACTTGAACCCGGCCCGACGATTCCATTTCTCACAATGTTAATAATTAGACAATCTCCCCACACACAAATACACACATTTTAGCAATATAGTCGTTCTCATAAAATCTGACATTTCAAACGCAAATTTTTCATCGCCATCTTAAACAAGTTTTCAAGCCTCAAGCGATTTATTCATTTTATTCCCCGACCCTCTCGTTTTCCCCCATCGTCGTTAGGTCGTGTGAATACATCTCACATGTCTACGTAATGGTGTACAGATTCGCTGGCAGGCTACGTTGAATGAGACAAATACAGACCCCACAGCAGCCGGCTTGCAATAAATTATTCATGAATATTACTTACCTTCGTGCGGGTCCGATTAATTTTAGATAAAGCTAGCCCTGTCGCTCTTCGACTGGGTTACAGCGGACAGGGGTGTCAAAAAATCGATAGTCTAGCCAAGAAGGACTTGATAAGAAATATCGTTATTTTTGTCTTTTGTTTTCACAATTATTATGTAAATTTATATGTTGTTAAGATGCAAGTCTCACACGGCGATGGCTACGTTTTCATTTCCAATATTATTTTGTACTGGTAGGACCTATGGATATACCACAGTATGATAATTTAATTATTACAATGTTTTGTATGTTTACTTAAGAGCTATTGATATATTTCAATATGTCAAAAGAATAATAATCTTTATTTAACTCGCTTTAATAGCAGGACCTATGCATATGCCACAGTATAATAATCTAATTATTATAACGTTTGGTATGTTTACTTAATAGCTATTGCTAAATAGTTTGATACTAGCAGGACCTGTGGATATACCACAGTATGATAGTCTAATTATTACAACGTTTGGTATGTTTACTTAAGAACTATTGCAATAGTTCAATATGTAAAAAGTATAATAATCTTGATTTAACCCTCCCCCACCCTTTCTTAAAAGCGCGGTTGTAAAATATTTACATTGATTTGCCAATAAAAATCTGTGGGCAGGCGTTTAAAATATCTACATTGAATTGCCGACAAAAAGTGACAAAATACGACTCGGAAAATATCAAAGTTGGTCCGGAAATTCGCCTGACGCTGGCTCGCTGAAACATAGCGTTGATTAGGGCAGGAGGCCGCGACGATATCGAATAAAAATTACCCAAATATATTCCGTAATTCAAAATTTCAATATTACAAATAAAACAAACTTTTTTCTTTTTTTGGTTTCCATTCCTTTTAATTTTACGATAGGCATTTAAACCGACAGAAGATCATTTGGAATGTTTCATTTTAGAAATTGGGTGATATAAAATGGGGCAAATAAGAAATCTGCAATTAAGCGACACCAAATAATCTGGATTTACATTTTTGCATTGCATCTTAGACGATTTGGACGGTCTCATTTTTTAACCAGAGGGTGATACAGAATGATCACGGACGAAAGATTTATTAACATGAGTATTGATATATAGATTAAGATTATTTACCAAGTTCAGCTTATTCGGGTCGACATCTCCGGTAATGTAGCACACAGTGAGAATCAAACTAGAAAATTGGTTATGCTTGATAACCATTGCGCTTTTGCTCATTATGACATTTGTTGTTGTTTTTTTTGGGGGGGGGGTGTCAGAAAGTGATTAATCATACTCTTTGCGTACCAAATTTCCCCCGGGGCTGTACCAAATTTTCTTGGTATTTCCATTCAACTGTTTCCCTATTGCAAAAGGATTAAGTACCAATCTCAGGGTTTGTTCACAGACAAAACAAAAGAGGGCAGGGGTGTTCACGCAGTGATTCTTCAGTGTAAACAAGAGACACCTGCTAGAGCCGCCACTTTCAAGTACAGCCCTAAAATGGCCACACGAATCGTAACAATGATACTTATTTCTATTTAATAAAGTCATTTGTTCACACAAAGTTATAAAGTTTTAATTAACCAATAATAATCCTAAGTAAAAAATGGTATATTCATAAATAATTTACGCTTATATGGCCTCAAGTATCCCAATCGAATACGAATAATAGGACCATATGACCTTTAGGCACCCCTTTTGCGATCTCGATTCATAAGGACATTTTTTTCATTTACACCGTCAAAATGCGGTTGTTTGTTAGGTGTTAGGGTTAGGGGTTAGGAGTTAGGATTAGGTGTTAGGGTTAGGGGTTAGGGTTAGGAGTTAGGGTTAGGGGTTAGTTTTATAATTTAAAAAAATCTCTAAAAATCATCTGTTAACAAACAACCGGATTTTGACGGTGTAAATGAAAAAAATGTCCTTATGAATCCAGATCGTAAAAGGGGTGCCTAAAGGTCATATGGTCCGAATAATTTTTTAATAAATATCTTTGACTCAAACAAGTACTGACACTCTAAATAAGATTTGGAAAACCAAAAGGTAATAGCCCTGTCGACTGGGACGGTAAAATATTCTAACCACACCTCTTGTCCTTACTTGGGCTAGACGGGTAGTCAGAGAGGCTCCCCTCCTATTTATCCGCTGGACCCGTCAAGCTCTTGCACTTATATGATTGAAGCACCTCAAGTGGTGTAATGGTTAGCAAGCTAGACTCGCAAATTATTGTCAGTGAGTTCAATACTCACTGGGCACCCAATTCTTCTAGCCTTGTTCCACATCTAAGCTAAGCTTAGTAAACAACCATATGATTGTACCAACCGTATTAATCTTAGGGCAAACCCCAACCTTTTAAACCTTTTAATCACACACACACACACACACACACACACACACACACACACATACCAGTGGGACTCATTGTTAAGTTAAACTTTATTTTTTAATTGTGTATCTCCTTTCGTTTTATAATATTATTTTTTATTATTTAGTGATTTAAATTGTCATAACGTTTAATTTCATTGACATTTAACAAGATTAATCTTATTTTGCCTTTTTTGGTTAAAAAAAGCAATGTCCAGCCATAAACTAAGTCTTTTCCTCCCCCTCCCTCCGAGTAAAAGCTACCAATATATATATATATATATATATATATATATATATATACTACGCCTCCGCATGAACAGGATGTGACAAAAAGTCAATTTCTTAAGCGGACTTAAACAGTTTAAATTCAAAATTTTCCTTCCCCTAGACTGGTGCCTAATCAAAGTTAAAGAGCCCAGTCTGCCCAACAATTTACCCATAGTTAAAGGGAGAATAGTTGGATTCATACTTTTTTATGCTATTAGCACTATGTGAATAGCCTCGTCCAGGATTTGAACTCGTCGCACCGTTTCCATATACTCCGACGGTAAACATTATAGCACGAGCCTCCTCCTCCTCCTCCTCCTCCTCCCCCTTTTATCATATATGTGTTACAAGGCAACAGTGCGTGTCCTGTGTATGACATTTAGCTGAATCAATTTTGAAGTTCTGGGGAATTTAAAGAAAGCATTCATCGCCATTGCTACCAGGTACACTCTGACATGGACTGGGAGTACTTGGTAATATTTATGGGTTAAATTGACAAGAAAATGTCTTTTAAAATTAAACTAGGAAGCCCAAAATGAATAGGTAAAAACAAAACGTCTTCTACATAAAATTAACCAAGGGTTGACATGCCCTAAAAACCAACCAACCAGCCAACCAGCACACTCTCTGCAGGGAATAAGTCAGTAAAGTCGTTGGGGTGGCCTAATATCGGTATCAGCCAAACAGCGAGGGAGTCTCGCCTTTTCCCTAGCGCTAGACTAAGGAGATTGTTTTCTCGTATCTGAGGTGGGGCGCCACACCTACCATCAACTCCTCACTTTACCGCACAGATCCCTGTGCTACTCATACGCTGAGTTGGTGAGGGCCGGTATCGAACCAGGAACCTTGTGGTTCCTAGCCGAACGCTCTACCGACTGATCTAAACCGACCCTTGCAGTCATAATATTCTAAAACCCAACGTGAGAAAGAACAACAATGGAATCGCAGAATTTAAATAGAATATTTTCAAAAAATTCTTACTTGGTTAGTTGGTTAGTTGTCTGGTTGGATTTTTACGGCATGTCAACCCTTGTTGGGTTATTTTATACCGAAGACGTTTTGTTTTATTCCTTCTTGTTGGATATTCAATTTTTTCAAACAATTCTTTTAAACACGTTTTTTTCAAAACTCATTTTTTAATCTGTTTAACCTATAGAAAGGACTCTAACAGGTACTACCATTCGGGGTCAGAGTAGACCTGAGAGTAATAGCGACGAAGGAGTATTTCACTCTCCTCAGATCCAGAATTGGAAATTCATGACTAAATGTTGGTTAATCGATATAACCAGAACTCTAAGTGCCTCAGCCACCGCCTTCTAACACATATAATAAAAAAGGGCTGAGGACATCTCATAAGAGTAGTAGGATTGGGGCAATCGTATAGGTGCTAGGGTTTGGCATGACCAGCCGATTGATCAGAGGGTGTCTCTCCAATTTCCCATCTAGCTTAAGTAAAGGCCAAAATAGAGTGTTGCATATAATGGACTGCTCAGCCACCAGGATTCCGTCATTACGGGTCACCACCCACAGTCAACAGATGGACGCATTTGGGGGATTTTACCTCTCTGTAGAGGTACAGTCGGAATTTTATATGGTCCAGCAGTCTCACTTGGTGACAGACACGAACATTTGTTTGTCTATTTATCTTGATGGGGTATTGTTTCTAAGTCTTTTCAAAAAAAAAATTTTTTAAATAGAAAAAAATTGGTACATTAGAACAAATGACCATTTTAAAATAGTAAAATATTTGGACCATACACTTCGACACTGAATTTTTGTCCAATTGGATATATAGCGTAGTAGATATAGGCGTTGAGTTAATCTGTACATTTATAAAAGGTCAGTTGTGTGTATATGTATACCTGGAGGAAACCTCGAAAATAAAACAATTAACGACAAAGTAAATATATATAAGTTATATAGTATGGTCACGTGAGTATTAGGAGGAGAGTCCGTCGTCTAAGTACTTCAGGTGAATTCTGCACAGAGTAATCTGTGTGTTTTTAAATAGTGACTACAACCATCGCCACTGTTAAGGTACGGGGGAGATGGGTTATTAAAAGTAAATATATATATATATAAATATATATTATATATATATATATATATATATGTACATTAAATATCACCAGGGCTTGGTTTTGAGCAAAATAATAGAGATCTGATTTATATTCATGATTATAAAATAAAATAAATTTAAATGATAACAGCATGGATTTTTTTTTTCATTAATATTTTAGATAGTAGACATTAACATTTCTTTTCAGAGTAGCTGGATCAATGCAAGGTTTATTTATTTATTTTTTTTATTTTTATTTTTACATAGCCCCTTACACTAACCCTATCCCGTAACTCTTCAACTTAACTTTATCCCCTTTCGTCTTGTATTTGGCTGTTAAGACAAGACTGTCAGACATTTTGCTCACTGCTTAAGTCACTCTACATCCTTTGCTTATTCAAGGCTCGTTCGCCACTGCCGCCTTGAACTTAATACCGCCCTTGAATTCTGTGTAACTGCTACATTCTTACTCCTTGCTTAGTTGGTTATTCTACCATCTTTTCTCTTTCAACTGTATTCCTTGTGGAACAATGCATGGGTGCATATGTTTGTAACTGTATAGGTTATATAAATAAGTATTGTCAAATCACGTATATGTAAACATTTGTGTGTGTGGTGTAGATAGGTGTACGGCATGTCAACCCTTAGAGTGTGGTGTAGATAGTAGCAAGATCCGTAATATTCAGTGTGGATCATGTGTTTTTTTATGTTATGGACTCTCGTCGATTTTCCCCACGAAATAAACAGCTGTACGGCCACCTGCCTCATATCACACAAACCATTCGTGTTAGGCAGACAAGACACGCCGGACACTGCTGGAGAAGCAAGGATGAATTCATAAGTGACATTCTTCTGTGGAAGCCAACAAATGGACACGTCCAGCAAAGACGTACATTGACCAGCTATGTGCGGATACTGGATGCCGCACAGAGAAACTCCCGGGGTCTATGAATGATAGAGAGAATTGGCGAGAGATATGCGTGATGTTGGTGCGAGATGATGATAATGATGATGATGATGATGATGATGGTGATGATGATGATGAAGATTTATCTTGATATAAACTCATAAATACGTTGCATTCACCGTGAATCAAACTTATAATTTATTGGTTCTAATACATGCATATGTACACACGCACGCATATATATATATATATATATATATATATATATATATATATATATATATACTCCTACAAAAGGGACACAGATTTTCCATAGTTTTAATTCTTTATTATTGCTTTTGTTGTGTGACGTCCGAACATTTTCGTTGACATGAAAGTAAATTCGGCCTTAAGAACATATTAATTCTAAACTTGTGACTTATTTTGTCATAAGTTATTGCTGCTCTGTCATGATCAAATAAAATATTCAAAGTAATGTTGTCTTTCCGAAATAAAATAAATCTAGATAAAAACAATTTTCTATTGTCTGTTCGACTGCAGATTCTCTTATCACGTTAGATAGAATGAAAGTCTTTTGTTAACCCAGAAAACAGTGATAGAATTCAACTCGAAGGATTTTTTGAGATTTTTATTTTATTTCAGAGTCTCAAATGGCAACTTCGAAACTGACGTCACTGAAAATAAATTTGACGACTGAAACAAAATCTGAAAAAGTAGAACGAAACAAACGTCTGAAAAGAAAAACAGAGGCAAGAAAATAGTTTATTTTTACAGGAAATGTAAAGTTTCGAATAGTTTAGCATAGAATTGATCATAGTTTACCATAGGTTCTAACATATTCTGGTATAAGATTGAACATTGTTTGGCATAACAATGATCATAGTTTAGCATAGATTTTACCATTTTTTAACATAGGATTGATCATAGTTTAGCATAGATTTTACCATAGTTTAACGTAGGATTGATCATAGTTTAGCATAGATTTTACAATAGTTTAACATAGGATTGATGATAGTTTAGCATAGATTTTACCATAGTTTAACATAGGATTGATCATAGTTTAGCATAGATTTTACCACAGTTTAACATAGGATTGATCATTGTTTAGCATAGATTTTACCACAGTTTAACATAGGATTGATCATAGTTTAGCATAGATTATACCATAGTTTAACATAGGATTGAACATAGTTTGGCATAAGATTGATCATAGTTTAGCATAGATTTTATCATAGTTTAACATAGGATTGATCATAGTTTAGCATAGATTATACCATAGTTTAACATAGGATTGAACACAGTTTGGCATAAGATTGATCATAGTTTAGCATAGATTTTATCATAGTTTAACATAGGATTGATCATAGTTTAGCATAGATTTTACCATAGTTTAACATAGGATTGATTATAGTTTGGCATAAGATTGACCATAATTTAGAATAGATTTTACCATAGTATAACATATATATTTACCAACCCCTCCGTACGAGCAGGATGTGACACAAGGTCAATTTTTTAACCATAGTATAACATAGGATTGATCATAGTTTGGCATATGATTGAACATAGTTTAGCATAGATTTTACCATAGTTTATCATAGGATTGATCATAGTTTGGCATAAGATTGATCAGAGTTTAGCATAGATTTTACCATAGTTTAACATCAGATTGATCATAGTTTGGCATAAGATTGATCATAGTTTAGTATAGATTTTACCATAGTTTAACATCAGATTGATCATAGTTTGGCATAAGATTGATCAGAGTTTAGCATAGATTTTACCATAGTTTAACATCAGATTGATCATAGTTTGGCATAAGATTGATCATAGTTTAGTATAGATTTTACCATAGTTTAACATCAGATTGATCATAGTTTGGCATAAGATTGATGATAGTTTAGCATAGATTTTACCATAGTTTAACATAGGATTTATCATAGTTTGGCATAAGACTGACCATAGTTTAGCATAGATTTTACCATAGTTTAACATAGGATTGATCATCGTTTGGCATAAGATTGATGATAGTTTAGCATATATTTTACGATAGTTTAACATGGGATTGATCAGAGTTTAACATATATTTTACCATAGTATAACATACGATTGATCAACAATAATTTAAACAATAGTTTAACTCAGGATTGATCATAGTTTGGCATAGATTATACCATAGTTTAACATAGGATTGAACATAGTTTGGCATAACTTTGATCATAGTTTAGCATAGATTTTACCATAGTTTAACATAGGATTGATCATAGTTTGGCATAGGATTGATCATAATTTAACATAGATTTTACCATAGTTTAACATAGGATTTATCATAGTTTGGTATATGATTGAACATAGTTTCATATAAGATTGAACATATTTTGGTAAAGAAGTTTAGCATAGAATTGTTCATAGTTTAAGATAGGCTTGAACATATTTTGGCATAATGTTGATCATAGTTCAGCATAGAATTTATCATAGTTTGGAATAGGATTTGACATAGGATCAAACGTTTATTGATGAAGGAACCTTCCTCTGGACCAGTCTTTAAATAGAAAGATGCCAAGTGCTATTCTCAACTCGGTGAAGGAAAGATGTATTGTTTGACAAATCGTAGGACACTTACAATATAAGTTCATTAGTTCGGATATTTGAGTAATTACTTGTCACTCTGCCGGTACCCAACTACCCGACCCTTTTGAAAAGTACCAAAATCTCTTGTGTGACCGTTTCTCGCATATACTACGAGTGTTCTTGTGATTGATCTTATATTGTCAGTTACACAACATACCGGCAGTGTCACTGATGTATGGGAGCAGATTTTACACTGTGGACACTTTGTCCATCAGATTTGTTACTCTATTCCATGATTCTTACTTCACCTTTAATTAAAATCGTCTTTTATTAAACATTTAAAAAGGCATTGAAAATGGATCGAAAAAAAAAACACAATATGAGTCATGGTAAAAAAATTATACATAACTAAAATGTAATTATTCTAGGTAAAACAAGACATTAGGTTTATGTTCCCAAAATTAACACTGAATTATCCAATTGGACACAGCATAGTGGATAAAGGCGTGGGTTAAGACAGTTCTGAGTGACAGTTATCTCTAGGCTGCAGATTCAATCCTGGTCAGAGGCAGCAGTAACATAGAATAATAATTAACACAGTACCTCAGATATGGTTGGGTTCAACGTTCTGTGATGGCTCCCGATTATGACAAGAAGGTCCCCGAGTTCGAGACAGACAGACAGACAGTAGATAGGGAATGATGATCTTACTTGTTAATATATTGTTACTTCGTCTAACTCGGCTGACTGCGATGTTCTTCCGTCGGTCTAGTGAGTTTTCTGTTAAGGATTGGTTTTTCTTCTTTTCCGTATTGAGCTGATCATTTCTTGTCTTTAATAATCAATTTAGACTTGGTTGTTATCTGATTAAGCTTTTATTTCACAACCCAGCCCATGATAATTGCACGCGGGTCGAGAAACGACATCAGAGCGAGCGACTTTGAGTTCACTCGAAATCTGCGTCGTATCTGAAGCTAAAACTATCTCACGCCTCATCGCGTCTACCTAAGATGAAGTTTGGGTCATCGTCATGACAGTCATAACCCCAACGGCTATGGAAATTTCCCCATCTCCGATTTTAAATCTAACGGACCCAGATTAAAATAATTAATTACAGGTACGTTCATAAATCATAGACTGCTTGTGAAATTATGTACCAACAGATTAGGTACCAGAAATATATGCTGAAAAGGGGGTGTCCACTTAAGGGAGAATCGGGATATCGTAAAAATTTCTTGGCATCTCTAAGGGAAGAGGTCGTTCCTAAAATGAGGTAACCAAGAGAGTATCCGGTACTATCAGTATTTTGGTAATTCAAAGATTCTAGTTCTTTTAGACAATAGCAAAATGAATAAAATTACTCTAATTAATTATTATTCTAACCCTATTGCCATCTATTAGATTTCCATATGCCACAACCGAATGAGCAGTCTATCTTTATTCATTTCTAAAATGATTTATCAGTTAAAAGTTAAAGTTTTTAAAAAAGTTAAAGATGTAGGAATTTTCTGCCCTTGTTTTTTCTGGAAGAGTTTTCATCCCTTGTGTTTCAGTTTTGGACCGCTGGGTGCCCCTGACTATCTAATCAGGGAAGCGCCAAGTTTGAATCCTCTTTATCTCCGGACTTCAACCAACACAGATGGGTGTGACGTTTGCGTCTACACCCTCTCATGTGGGGGGCTTTCACCACCCATACTGTCTTTAGTAAGAGACATTACTTCTACAAGATGCAGTCCTATTTCTGTATGCTTCTAACTGCTATATTGTATTCTGTCTCCTATCTGTGTTGCTTATGTATCTTATCTCATATATGTTTTCCTGTTATATGTATTTTCTCCACGTGCTCATTAAATACCGTTGTTACATTTCACACCCTTATCGGAATATTGTTTGTACATATATGTACCCACATTGGGAGGCCTCTAAGCCAACCAACAAACAATAACTAACAGTAATTCCTTTTTCAATCTTACAAAGGGTAAAGGTGAAGTTTAAAATGACATGAGGACTTGCAATTACAATTTTATTTTTATTTTGATATCATTGTTTTTTCCCGCCCATCAATCTGAGAAGCGTAACGATCATAAAAAATATGTTTATTGTCATGTGTGGGAATTTAGAAGCGTAAAATACAATCAGTTATTCTCCCAATATTTTTGTTTTTATTTTTAAATTGACGATCCTTGGATTGAAGGGCATCCAAAAACAATGGCGTCATTATTTGAATAAGATCTTCATAAGTTCTTCAACGCCTTGTTTGCTCAACAAAATGCTTTCCAAGATGGAATCATTGCTCTGAAGGACAATGTACACCTGAAGAAGATCGGAGTATACAACGACTGAAACGTCGTGTTTTTATACATTCCGATAAAAGTAGGAAGCGCGTGGTGTATTGGTTAAAGTCATGGGAAATGGACCCGTCGCCCCAAGTTCAAATCCTGGAGTGCTAATTGCATTTTACTTAGCGCTAATACCCTTGGAAAGGTATAAACCCTACTCTCCCTCCAGCTATGGGTAAATAGTAGGGTAGACTGGGCTCTTTAACCTTGATTTGGCAACCGGTCAAGGAGAAGGAAAACTCTGAAATCAAAACTGTTGAACTTCGCTTAAGAAATTGACCTTGTATCGCGTCCTGCTCGTGTGGAGGGGTTGGTATATATATATATATATATTCCGATAAATATGAGGACAACAGTCCGAAAAATAATGCATATCAAACCTCATCTCACAAATTCAGACAAATTCAGTTATTTACTTGAAATGTTGCTCTGTTATTACACTTAGTTTTTATTTGTGAAGTGTTCAAATTTATTTAGAATTTTAAACTATAAATACTAAGCGTTTTTTTTGTACTAAAAACTTCTATGCTGTGTATTCAATATTAACATTCTCCTTTTTGCTTTACTTTTAACCCTTTGCCTATTCTAAGACGCTCACAGCTCAACGATGTTTTCTATGCATACACACCCAAACAAAGTACACAAACCGATGGGTAGTTTATTATAATTGAGCAGAAGGACTCGGGTTACAATAATTGTTGTACCGGCCGTTCCTACAGTGGAGAATATACACCGGTTCTCACTATAAATAGTGAGACACCGAGTGAAAAGGTTGTACTGTTATCGTTTAGCGGCAAGCTAGCCGTTCTTGTACCTTATTGTAAATACACTTGTCTCATGTTACCCTACCTCGACTTGACTTCTTTTTTTACTGTTGAACTAACATTACAACAATAATGATAGGACTTTATTTGAATAGAATAAGTTCTGTGGTAAATAGATACTGGCTTTTGAAATATTCAATGATAATAATAGCAAGAAAATATGGCTGCGTCATGATGGAAATTTGATAGCAAAGAGTTAAATTGACAGCTTCTGAAATATCTATATCATTTAGTCGACACTCGGTCATGACATTGTTCGTATAAGAAATTTTGTATCTGCTCTTAATCTAAGTTCAAAACTTTTCAGAAAAAACAATAACAGTAACGGAGTGTTTATATACATACCACATCGAAGCAAATTACAAAAACTGGTTAGTACTATTGAAGTCAGTCAGTCAGTCTACTATTGGTTTGAAAAATGTGACTGGCCAAGCAAAACTGAACCAGTGTCAAGACAACTGGTACTTATGGGAATTCAGAACAGTCCACTCATGCATTTGGGTATTTCCATTCCCTGAGTCCCCATTGGCTGCTTGGTTTGTATGATCCTCTGAGGCTCAATAAATCCTGCCATTTTGCAGTAGTCTTTGCAGCAAACCAGAATCGTATTTCAGTTACGACTGCTTGCTGTCTTGTCTTGCCAATTCGACGGCAATTGGACTTATTATTATTCTACAAGTACATTATAATTTAAAATCAAAATCACCTCTAAACTATATTAAAACAAAACACTTCCACTTGCTTATATACCTCTAGTTTCATTTTATCTATGGCTGAAAACTTATCCAACTTATACAAATTAAATTTGACTACTTTATTTTATTTTATTTGTTTTATCATCATCATTATTATCATCAACTTTAACCCACTAAAATTTTTTCTACAATTGCCTAAGCAATTTACTCACTAAAAAACATGTTGTAGAATAATTAAAGTTCCAATTACCGTCGAACTGAGAAGACAAGGCCACAAGCGGTTGTAACTTAAATACAAACCCGAATGTCACAAAGTCTACTGCAGAATGACAGGATATATATAAGACTCCACAATGTCATTCAAATCAAGCAGTCAAGCAGCCAATCAGAACTCAAGGAATAGAATGACCCAAATCGCCCAAATTCATGAATGGGTCATTCTTGATTTCTATATATACCAGCTGTCTTGGACACTGCTTAAGTTGTACTTAGTTAGCTGCTGTTATTCAAACCAACAGTAGACTTACTGACTTTAATACATGTGACAGCAAGTCTCTTAATATTTCCTGATATTTTTAACCCCTAATGAAAAATACCAACATACTATACTTTATTAATACACAAAAAGTTTTTAACAATGATCACTAAGATTATATCAATAACAAATAAATAAATAAATTACCAGTACAAATACACGTATTCATTAATTTAATAAACAAAATTGATTCAAATTACAATAATGATAAGTTTTTATTTGAATAGAATGAGTTCCGAGGTGAATTGATAGTAAACATTGAATATATCCCATCATACAGGTAAACAAAAATTCAAGAAAAAATTTGATCAGATAAATTTGGCAGTCAAAGTGTTTAATAGACAGTTTCTGAAATATTTACCTTATTTAGTTATTGTTTCTTTCTTAGTCACACATGGTTATGACATTGTTATTAGGGGATCATCAAATTTTGTATCTGCTCTTAATCTACATTGTGTAAACTTTCAGAAAGAACAACAAAAATAAACAAAAACAAACAAAACTTTTCAGAAAGAAACTACAAAAAAAAAAATGAATAAATAAAAAAAAAAGCAGAAAATATTTGTGTGTAGATGAAATTTGAAATGGATTCGGAGTCATCGGATTTCATGCACAGATGTGAAACATTTTAAATACTAAAACATACGCTGATATCTTTCTTTTGATCTTCTCAAAAATCCGATTTCGTCTTCTTTCGAAATAGAACTGAAATAATAAAGATATTTTTTTTTGCATTTATTTCAAAGAATTTCAAACAACTGGTGCCATTCAATTGTTTCTGGCAACAAAGAAGCAAATCTGCAGGTGCTGCTTATTTTGTCTCCTGTGCAGTAAGAGAGAATAGATCTCTCTTCGAGATAAAGTCTTTCTATCGATTCTTAAATTTTAAATCAGACTACACACTTTACTAGAAAAAAAAAAAGAAAGAAAGAAGAGAGGAAGCTCCTTAGTTTATATGTAAACAAAATGTCGTTCAAATTGAATACATTTTTAACACTGCTATTCTGCCTTCTAACTTGTGTCAAGGGATCAGGTAGCAGTCTAAACAAACGGCGGCGAAAGAACATAAAACAATGAAATAAAAATATTAAAGACAAAACTGGTGACCATAAATATAAGGTTAAAATTATGGTATTGTTTCTCACTGAGAAACTAACATATATAACGAGGAGGTAATCAACATATATAGAGAGAGTTGGAAAGTGATAGGTAGAATATGAAGTAATGGACGGGTCAGTTTTGACTTAATTGAAATGATGACTAATTTGAACCAATAAAAATGTAATTTTTAAAAACATAACTCAATCCTAAAAATAAGGAATTTTTTAGTATAACTTTCGTTTAATTCAATTAAATAGTAAAAAAGCCCTCAGGAGACAAATTTGTTTCGCTCAGCTTTAGTATATATATATATATATATAT
The DNA here is from genome assembly GCA_023376005.1 of Doryteuthis pealeii. Lineage (NCBI taxonomy): Eukaryota > Metazoa > Mollusca > Cephalopoda > Myopsida > Loliginidae > Doryteuthis > Doryteuthis pealeii. Next base: position 85,619,367 of record CM042164.1, on the reverse strand, counting down.
ATATATATATATATATATATATATATATATATATATATATAAGTTGGTGGAGTGGCCTTTGTCGGTATCAGTCAAACAGCCAGGGAGTCTATCCCCTTTTTGCTAGTGCTAGACCAGGGAGATTCTTTTGCCACATTTACCGTCAGCTCTCCAATATACAGATCAGATTACCCAATTGCTGCTACTATTGTGCTTAGTCGGCGGAGAGCGGTATCTGACGCGGTTCCTATATATAATATATATATATATATATATATATCATATGGTCATAATCATCATAAAACTATTTTCTTTGTTTTTATAACAGATCGGCTCTGATGATGATCTTATACAGATTGAAATATTGCAATATTAGCCAACAAATACAACATTAATTAATAACATCAGTGTGCTGTTTCAATTTTCTTCTCTAATGTACTGTCGATTCCCTTGCTTATATATATATATATATATATATATATATATATATATATATATATAATTTATATTTTTGCTTGAAGGTAATTACAATGCATGTATCGCATACAATTCGATACTTATAGAAAATAATCTTGACGAGTGAATCCCGGCAAAGAATTGTTCGGTGTGTAGAACATCGTACAGACTGTTTCGACTTTATTAAGTCTCATCAGCGATGTATACTAACGATTTCCCTCCGACGGAAATCGAAACCGGGACCCGAGCAGGCATAGTCAGAGACCATATTGCCTCGGCCACAGTACACACCGAACAATCCCTGCGAAATTAACCTTGTCAATGATACTTACACGCTTCTACCATAATAGGTACGTTGAGTGAACAATAACAAACCAGGCCTTATGCTCTTCGGCGAAATTAATAAGATTTTTGGATGTTTGTTTTTTAGAAGCATTGTTGGATAAAGTATATATATAATATATATCTATATATATATATATATATATATATATATATATTATATATATATATATATATGATTTTGAATTTACTCTTTTAAAATAAAGTTTTACATTCTCTCTCTCTCTCTCTATCTATCTATCTATCTATCTAATAAGATGGGAAAATGAATAATGAATGTGGGTACCAAAATGTAAAATTGGAAATACATTTTTTGAAAAGAAATACTTTAAATAATGCTTTACATGAACATTTGTAGCCATCTGTACACAGACCCATACACATATATACATACATACTAGGGTAGGTTAAGATTTCACTTTAAAAAAAATCAAATTCTCTCAAACAGCGGAAATTGTATGTTGCTGTGATAAATACTTACACCAAAATCTAGATCTCTTACTTGCTTTGGTTGAGGAAAGAGCATCAAATATCGTCAATCAAATCATCTAAAGATCCTTTGTTTTCGCAACACTTGGCCGAGAAATTGGTTAAAAAATTTAGCAATTTCAATATTTAGAACGGAAATTTATTTTACTAAGATTAAATAATTAAGATACTATAACTAGAATTAAAATTGAAAATATCCCCCATCATCACCGTCATCACCGACATCATCGATATGCTGCTTTTTACATCCTTAATTAATTAACTTCTAAAAGGAGTAATATTTAAAAGACTGAAATCTAAATTTTGTTATGTTAATTTGCAGCTTTAGCCACATGGGAGATGTTACAGTTCAAAAATCAACCTACCCTAATATACGCACAAATGTGTCTTTCTCACGGAAAATATTTCTTTCTTTTTTTTATCATCAGTATTTTTTAACTGGAAAATCTAAGAGTCGCATTGATCCTATATTTTCTTGGGATTTAATGGATTATCACAGGAGGATAAAGAATGGATCACATTTGTGAGGAATTACGTATTTACCTAACCCTTACCTTACCGGACTGGAGGTGAAACAATGTGAATTTGTTTCATATAGAATGAGCAACGACTCCAGAATATCGTAACCACCGTTATACAAACAAGAAGATCTCTATATTAGGTTGCTGTTTCTTTTAGCACTTCCATTTATAACTTGTCACATTTCCATTTCCAAAATTAGAAAATACCTATCATTTTTTAAATTTTGATCTTCCTTAATTTCTGGACAGGTGGAAAATTCACAAACATTTATAACTAATGTCATATTTTCACGTCCCTTTTCTGTCTTCAGCATCTGTCTGTATCTTCTCATTAAATTCCTTATCCATTCCAATAATCATTTCCCATTCATTGGTTATTCAAATGTTACACATCCATCAATCATTTTCAGAGATAAAAAATAAACAATGCACAAATATATTCTACTGTCTTCTCTCTTTTGACTGAGTTTCTTTTTTAAGGTTTCCTTTACTCAACCATATTCACATCTTTTCATGTGTAATCTCCCCAATTTGTCACTTGAAGTATCCATATACCGTATTTGACGGCATATAAGACACACGGGTATATAAGATGCAACCCCCATTTCAGTAGGTCAGATTCGCGGTTTAGAATTAAAAAAAGTTAAAGTTGATGCAATCCGCAAACTGAAAATGTATTTAAACCCGTCTTTGAAAGACCAACACAGCTGATTCAGTGGTCATAGGGTCAAGACGCATACAGACGAGTCGACAAAAAAGTGCGTCCTATATGCCGTCAAATACGGTAATTGTTTTGCTTCACATTTCTGTTTTCTCGTTTTTTTCTTCTTCTTCTTGTCCATATGCTGCAATTGCTGTTATTGACTGTCGTAATTGATATTTTCTTGTTCTTTTTTGTGTATTCTTCGTAGTCTTGGATTGTGGCATCTACACAATCAGTGTGGTAACAGTTCTAACTTCTTTTCCTGATAAATAGTCTGTCCATATCATCTATCGGGTGTAAAACATATGCAACATCATCAATTTTCTTGTATTTTTGTTCTCAATGTTGGATTTCCTCTTTGTCCATTTTTAAGAATGGTCCAGATTATTTTATAAGGGGACGGCCCAATTATTATTGTTCACTCCTTTTGAGATTTTCACATCAGCGTTAGCTGATGGTCTTTCACTGGAGTCTGAGTGACAATAAGTCTCCCCAGGTCTCCAGGACTCTTCTGAGTATTCTGGCAGATTGCAGCAGTACAATATTCTGGATGGTCTCAATTCTTCCTCTGATTTCCAATCTTTTTTTCAAGCTTTTTGGGACCGTGCCAAGTGCACCAACTACAACTGGTATCACTTTGACTTTCATATTCCATAACTTTTTCAGTTCTCTGGCAAAGTTCAGGTATTTGTCCATTTTTTTGTTTTCCTGCAGCTTCACCCTGTGATCTACTGGAACTGCAAAATCCAGCAGTTGACAAGTTCTTTATTTTTTGTTAATAAACACTAGGTCTGGTCTTCCTGCTGGGATAAGGTGATCCGTTTTTATCTCAAAGTCCCAGAGAATTTTATGCGCTTCATTCTCAAGAACATTCTGGTTTATGCATTTACCATTTTGTTGTATGGTCAAATTTTAATTTTTTGCATAATTCCCAGTGAATCACCTTTCCAACCCAGTTGTGCATAGTTTTGTACTCCTGTTGTGCTAGTTTTCTACATTCGCATAGTACATGGTTTACAGTCTCATCTCTGTCACCGCATAGTCTACATTTACTATTTTGTTGGTTCTTATCAATTTTTGCTTTGATATAGTTTGTCCTTATGGCCTTATTTTGTGCAGCACCTATTAATGATTCAGTTTCTTTTTTGAGGTTTTCTTTTCTTAACAATATCCAGGTTTTTTCATGTGCAACCTCTCCGTTTGAAGTGTCCATATAATTGTTTTTTATCCCATTTTTGTTATTATTATTATTATTATTATTATTATTATTATCATTATTATTATTATTATTCCTTTTGAGTTTTCACATCAGTGTTAGCTGATGGTCTTTCACTGGAGTCTGAGTGACAGCAAGTCTCCTCAGGTCTCCAGGACTGAGTATTCTGGCAGATTGCAGCAGTGCAGTGTTCTGAATGGTTTCAATCCTTCCTCTGATATCCAAACTTTCCAAACCCTTTTCTAATCCTTTTGGGACTGTTCCAAGTGCACCAACTACAATTGGTATAACTTTCACTTTCATTATTATTATTATTATTATTATTATTATTATTATTATTATTATTATTATTAACTCCTTTTGAGTTTTCACATCAGTGTTAGCTGATGGTCTTTCACTGGAGTCTGAGTGACAGCAAGTCTCCTCAGGTCTCCAGGACTCTTCTGAGTATTCTGGCAGATTGCAGCAGTGCAGTGTTCTGAATGGTTTCAATCCTTCCTTTGATATCCAAACTTTCCAAACCCTTTTCTAATCCTTTTGGGGCTGTTCCAAGTGCACCAACCACATATTATTTACTCTTTGCGAGTTTTTCACGCTAGTTTCAACTGGTGGTCTCTCACTTTGAGTCTGAGTGACTGTAAATCTTCTCAGGTCTCCAGGACTCGATTTAATCTCATTTCCAACCTTTTGCCATTGGTAAGCAGAATGTGTCATTTTCCCTCACTAATCATTATCAGACAATTTTACTCCTGCTTCTATGTGCAATAACAAGATTTTCATGCAGATATTAGGAAATAATTTCCCATTCGTGGTGGAAGTCTCTTCCCCTTTTCATTCCACTGCCATTTATGTAAATCCACTTTCTGCCGTTAGAAAATTATTTCCTATCTAGATTGT
>CM042164.1:85528304-85609664 GCA_023376005.1 Doryteuthis pealeii | reverse complement strand
AAGAGAGAGATTGGCGTTACTAGGGCTAAAGAACACACTTCCCTACTATTTAACCATATAAGTAATGTAAAGTCCAGGTGGCCTAAAGTGGGGTATCATCTAGACAGCAAGGGAGTCTATCCCCTTTTCACAAGCCCTAGACCATGGAGATTGTTTTGATGTCTGAAGTGGAGGGCCGCACCTACCATCAGCTCCTCATTTTACCACACAGATCCCTATACTACTCAAACGCTGGGATGGCGAGGGCCAGTATCGAACCCGGAAACTAATGGTTTTTAGTCGAACGCTCTACTGATCGAGCTAAAGCAGCCTTATATGGGCTGAGAACACATGGACTCATGTCGTCCCAAATGTTATTAGCGATAAGTGTCGATCAGGTTTCGAATTCGGGTCACTATTTCCATTTCCAGAGACAATAACCGTTACACGTAGAACAATGAAAACCGCTCGATTGGTTTTATAGATTTTGTTTAAAGAGTTGAAAGTTTTTAACAGCCAAACTTTTTGAATGAGCTGATAACAAAATGAAACTCTAATGTTACAGATTATGCGAAAATCTATCTATCTATCTATCTATGACCGGGTTAGCTCAGTCGGTAGACCACTTACATTGGAATGGCAAGAATCCTGGTTCGATGTCGACCTTCGCCAACTCAGCTTATGAATAACACAGGGAAATGTGCGGTAAAGTGAGGAGCTGATGGTAGGTGTGGCGCCCCACCTCAGACGCCAAAAATAATCTCCTTGGTTTAGTGCTAGTGAAAAGGGAATATACTCTCTCGTTGTCTGGCTGATACAACCTTTAGCCATCCCGATTTCTTATATATATTATATATATATATATATATAATATATATATATATATATATATATATATATATATATAATATATATTATATATATATATATATATATATATGTGTGTGTGTGTGTGTGTGTGTGTGTGTAAATTGAAAATTGAAGTGAATCCGACGGTATGTTGAAAAAGAACTAAAGGAAAGAAAGTATTGATGGATAAAATAGGATTATTTTTAATTAATTTAACGTACACGTGTTTCGGTCAGGAGTTTATTCATGTGTACATAGATAACATAGAATAATAGATAGAATAATGTACATAGAATAATAGATAGAATAATGCACACATGGATAAACTCCTGGCCGAAACACGTGTAAGTTAAATTAATTAAAATAATCCTATTTTATCCATTCAATACTTTCTTTCCTTTCTTTCTCTTTTCAACATATATATATTTAAATAAATTTTTGGTATATATATATATATATATAGGGATATATAGGGATATGTGGGAGAAACATCAACACCCTTTAGACTAAGACTAAATAACCACAAATCCACTATAAATCTCAAATCCCCGCATAGTACAATAGCACTTCATTTTAACACCTTATCACACAACCTTACACACCTCAAATGCATCTTATTAGAACACACATTTCCAGCAACGCAATCTAGAAAACAATCAGAAACTAAATAGATTCTAAAATTACAAACGCACGTGAAGGGATTAAACGCAGATATCGGAATTCTCCGTTATTACAAATATTTCACAAACGCTGCCACTGTCGATAACAACAGAGACAAAGAAACCGTTGAACAGTAACATTTGACAAAGGGTATCTAACGAACCTGAAAATTTAGGAGAAAAAAAAATAATTAAAAAATAAGTGAATCCAATACTCCATAATATCGAGTTCATTCATTTATTCATTTTAATGCTTCACAATAACGCCCAATTTATATAAAAAAAACAACATTTTTTAAATATATATATATATATAATATATATATATATATAATATATATATATATATCATCCCCATCATCATTACTTCCAGCTACATTCGGAATCGGAGTGCTACTACCTGTTAGGGTCCTATCTATGCGTTGAATAGATAAAAAAAGGATCTAAAAAAAAGAAAAATTGAATACTCAACAAATTTATATACTATGTTTAGGGTTATCATAGTGATCAACACAATGACAATGGATGGAAGACTAAAAGAAGGAATGAAAAGAGAGAAAAAAATTATTTATTGATAAAACAAGAGCCCTTTTGTCCGGTGCTTTTCAAGTTTTACACCCGGAATGGATTAATGGTCAAGTTGTAAATTAATCACGACAGGAAATATATATATATATATATATATGCATATATATATATATTATATATATATATATATATATATATATATATATATATATATTCATCCCCATCATCATTACTTCCAGCTACATTCGGAATCCTACCTGTTAGGGTCGTATCTATGGGTTGAATAGATAAAAAACGATTTTAAAAAAAGAAAAAATTGAATACTCAACAAGGATGGATAAAACAAAAATGTCTTCTGCATAAAATAACCCAAGGATTGACATGCCGTAAAAAACAACCAACCAACCCCCCCCCAAAAAAAAAAAAAACACCCGACCAAAATGGCTTCAGAAACATTCAATTTGACTTGCAAACCTTTTTTTTTTTTAATAATTCCTCTTCGTGTTTCTCATTCTTTTTTCGTGCACTGCATTCCTTTTCTTTCTCTCCTTTTATTTTGTGTCCATCGTTCTTGTCTGTGTGTCGTCTATTAGCAACACGCCGAGGCATGCTTTAACGGTGGCCCGAGGGTTAAAACCTTAAGAGTCCAGGTGAATATAATCGCCTTTTAGACACATCGTGAATTGAGAAAACAACGCCATCGTTACAGTTTTCACCTACTTGACACTTTACTCAAAGAATCGACAGGGGTATAAATTCTCAACGTCTGACTGTCCCTTTTAATGGCGAAACGGCGTAAAGATCAGTTGCAATAATTCTTGACAAAGAAAATTCTAGAAAATGGCGGGGGGGGATTCTAAAGCTGATGGTTGTCTAATTAGATTTAACGGAATTGGTTTCTCAAGACTATTATTTAAATTATTCACCAGAAGGTTTAACTCTTGGACGCATAATGTTCCCGTTGTAAAGTTGTTTGTGATGACGTTCAGTGAGCACATATATATCAATGTTTAGGCGCGGGGTCGAATGGTTAGAGTCGTAGGAAATGGACTCGTCGACTCGAGTTCAATTCCTGGGCGAAGCTATTTGCATTTCACATAGCGCTAATATCCTTGGGAAAGGCATGAATCCAATTCTCCCCCCAGCTATGGGCAAGTAGCAGGGCAGACTGGGTTTTTTAACCATGGCTAGGTAACCAGTCTAGGAGAAGGAAAACTCTGAATTCAAACCTGTTAATCTCCACTTAAGAAATTAACCTTGTATCACATCCTGCTCGTGTGGAAGGGTTGGTAAATATATATCTCTACTTCCTGTAAACTACCCTCACTTCATTCATGTCTGCCCCTATCCTACCTCCCTTCACTTCCGCTACTAACTCACCCACTCACCAATCCACTTGTACTTGCACGTAATTTTGCTTTCAATAAAAATCATTTGACCAATGAAGTCCGTATAAATCGGACGAAACGTTTCAACTCTTAGATTTGTTTTGAGTTATCATTTCTTGTTCACCATCCTTTTACCTACCTCATATATATATATATATATATATATATATATATATATATATATATCAAAGTTTGGTCAACACAGACACAAATTCAATGGCGCATGGTGACTGTCAGTTTCTCAAGTATTTGGTCTGATGATAGCATAGGAGATAAACTGAGAGTCATAAATAAATAAAAAAACAAAACCAATAAGGAAATACAAAAATAAAATATCCCACAATTCCACTTCCACTGAAAGTTAAACTTTTAGTGCATAAAAACTCCCAGTCTCTTTAGACATTTTTAACCCACTGACTAGATGTGCATTTTCCAGTCTAGAAAAATTATGGTTATTTCCTATAACTCCAACATAAACAAAGGAGAACCACTCTTGACTGATAGATTATTTATTTATTTTCCCATTAAACTAACCCTAAACCCTAACCCTAACCCCGTCTTCCTTTTTTCTAGTAGATCAATAAATAAATGAATAATTTATCAGTCAAGAGTGGTTCCCCTTTGTTTGTGTTGGACTTATAGGAAATAAACCAAATTATCAATCCATAAGTTTTATAATAAAATTCAAATAATAAAAAACAACATTCCAGAGGGCAAATCTTTTATTCTCCGAAGAATCATTCACATTTTATTTGAAATGTCTCCACGTTTCTTCAAGGTTTACCGCAAAATTTTTCGAGGACCTTTCATGGAAAACTGTTTATAAATCAATCATGAATGATCGAACATCAATAAAAATGTAATTTGGGGAAATCATCGAAGGGAAGAAGAAAATCAAAGAGGTCACTCAGGTGATCTTTAATGTTCTATCAAGGTGAAACATAAAAGTAATTGAACCTTGATTATCGATGAGGTGTATTGATTATTGATACAACCAATGTGTTTCTTCTTCGTCCCGCTTCAAAATTCATTTCTCTTTATCAAAATTTCTCTTCATTGGAATTCACAGATTGGTCGCTTGGTTGGTTAATTGGTTGGTTGATTGGTTAATGGACTTTGACGGCATATCATTCCGTCCTGGGTTATTTCATTCCTAGAGGTTACAGAATAATATATATTGTATGTCTGTATTTAGAATTTTAATGTTAACTGTTTTAATGATACTAGCAAATATATACACCCTCCGGGTGCAAGTATTTAAGTTTTAATATAATAAAATATCATATTAAATTAGAAAGGCTAATGAAACTGAATAAGAATGTAGATAAAAAGATTAGTAACAGAGGGGGTATGATTGAAAAATAGAACAACTTTGAAACTAACTCTTCCATCATTTTCCATTACTCCCGTCTTTCATTGGTAAATTTTCCTAATTAAACTATTTAGTTAAAATTGGAAGTAAAGAATAAATTACAGTTATTTTCTTCTTGTTAAGGGATTTCTTTTAAGATTTTATTGTAGAGATTTTTACTCCTATTCAATAAGATAAAACCAACAATTAGAAATCATTAACACTAAGCATATATTTATTAAAAAATCAATTTTTTAAGATCAATATGCAAATTAGCCTTCCCATTCATACTGTAAACTCTCTATTTTGTTGTATATATATAATAACAATTGCACGTTATTAGTATGTAGATATGGTCAACAGTGTAAGTAATGTAAAAACATTTTATTAATATTTTGGAGGTTTAGATAAAAAAATAAAATCATGAGAATATGATGTAAATAACTAAGGAATTGTGACTTGTATAGTAATATAGTTTCGGTTACAGACAGACAAACACACAATCTCCATTATAATAAGATATTAGCATCGTCGAGGATCGTGTTGAGCAGTTATTTTTGTATAGTATTGATCGGGGGCACGTCTATATTTTTTGGTATAATTTTATTTCTCTCAAAAAGGACAGAAAGTCAACAATGTTCACTTTTTCAAGTAGGTCTTTGATTTTTTTTTCGAGGGAGTCTATTTTACTTGCGCTAGACCAATGAGATTGTTTTGGCTTCTGAGGTGGAGCGCCACACCAACCATCAACTCCTCACTTTACCGCAAAAATTTCTGTGCTAGTCGTACACTGAGTTGGAGAGGGCCGGTATCCAACCCGGAACTTTGTGATTCCTCGTCGGACGCACTAACGACTGAGCTAAAGCAAGCTGAATTTTTAAATACTACGACTGGAGTAAAAAAAGGCAGATCAAAATGAGTTCAGAAATGCTAACCTGAGGCACAGGTGGACTAATTGCTACTCTTGTAAAAGGTTAACTTGTTTCACAAAGTTTAAATTCTGAAAAAAATTGTTTGCATTTTACATTAATGCCCTTGGGAAAGGCATAAATCCAATATTTCTCTCGCCAGCTGTGTAAATAGTAGGACAGACTGGGTTCTCCAACATTGATAAGAGCAACTGATCTAGAAGTGAAAACATCTGAATTCAAACTCTCTATCAGAAAATGAGTAGTCCTAAAACCAAGGAATATCTAAGTATAAATATTGTTTCCATAACATGAATAGAAAAAAATCCTTTAGAGATTGAAGGCTCAAAATCTCAGCTTTAGTATAATAATAGAAGATATACACACACATACACACACACTAGCAGAATAATTTGCCACAGTAGAATGACGAAACCAGGAACTTGAGTCCCTCAAGTTGTGTTCAACCTTATTCTAGCATTTTTTTTCGTCTGAGTTTGGGTGATTCGCATGTTTGTTTTAGTCAAATTCAAATTTCATTTTTTAATTAATTTTTCTGGGGTATGAATGTGATACGCTGGATCCAGAGGAATATACAAAAGAGAATTTCTTTCTCCTAGACTAAAGATAAATAATCCAGTCTGCCCAACGATTTACCCATGGCTGGGGGAGTGAGAATGAATTGATTGATGTGATTTAAAAGCGCATCAATTCCTCATGCATGACATTATATCATTTTATACTGACCAATATTTACAATTCCTTAGAAAGGAAAAACTTAACTTAAATTTGGCTTAAAGTAATATTCTAATCAGACAAATGCCTCGTTGTAAAGTTTTTTTTCACTTTAAATAGAATTATATATATAATATATTATATATATATATATACACGCACACACACACACACTATATATATATATATATATATATATATATATATATATATATCGGCAAAAAGCCATATCCAAACACACCGTTTTTACACACTCATCATATCGTCGTGTAATAAAAGTCACTACAAGAGGAATATTCCTACTCTAAACAAATCGTAAAATCTAAGAAGTCCGTTTGGTGTAGGGGTTATATTACTGGCTTGTCAGCTTGACAGTCCGGTTTCGAATCACGCACAGGGCGGTCTTCCTATCTATAGCTTTGCTGATGAGGCCTAATAGGCCGAAATTTACATACAGAGATTGATTTTTCTCGATTTGTTTAGCCTTACATTTAAATAGGCATTCCTGCCTAATTAATTAATTATTAATCAATTAATTTTCAAAATTAGGTACGACTTAAATTAAGCACATATTCTCCCAAAAGTTGTCGGCAAAAAGCCATATCCAAAACACACGTGTTTACATACTCATCATATATATATATATATATATATATATATATATATATATACATACATGTCGGTGGATGACTATACATGCTCCCAATCCCCCTGGAGTTGAGCAGTTTGGAGGGGATTTCGTTGACGACCGCCAACTAAAGTGTAAACGCAACGCTCTCCTATAAAAGAGATGGAGCACACTATGGCGGCCTTTACATGCATACAATAAGGAATACATTTGATTGTAGTGTAGACTGGATTATTTTGCCTTAGATAGTCAACCGGTCTAGGAGAAGGAAAACTGAAAATGTGATTATTTGGTTTTGCCTAATAACTTCAGACGGCAGTTTTTATAGAATACATTACATTACTTCAATAACATCAAAAGAATACATTGATATAACATTGACCTAAATTTTTAACATCTAAATTGATTGTGTAAAAGTGTTTTAGAATACATCAAATAACACATAAATTCAATAAAACATAGAACATTGACCTAAAATGTTGATATTTAAATTGATAGCTTAAAATTTGACAATTTTTTTTTTGAAAGCAATTTGAATTATTGAAGTTTAGATCTGCTTGATAACTTCAGAAAGGGTATATATATATATATATATATATATAATATATATATATATATATATATATATGAAGAGAGGAAGTAAATCGCGACTGTATGTAATATATCAAGAAAATGAAAAAACACAGGTTTAAATGGGTTAAGTGGTGAGTTTATTGGCCGACGCTGCAGTGTTTCGATCTAATAATTAGATCATCTTCAGGGCATAAGATAAGAAATTATTTATCACAGAATAATGAGAAAAGCGAGTGGTAATCCTTGTCATTCAGTCTGTTTAAAAAAATTTTCTGAAGTTTGAAAAAAGGAGACGGTTTTGAAATATGACATCACATATTCTATTTTAAGGTGTGAGTATGTAGCGCTGTTAGTGTGTGTATTGAAGGAAACATTGTGCATTTTTTTAGGTATGTGGTTGTGTGTGTGTATAATTTTTTTCTGTAGCGATAAACGACAGCGGAATTGAAAACTCAAGGTTTTGTGTGTGTGTGTGTGTCTGTGTGTGTGTGTGTGTGTGTGTATTGGTAAGAGGTAGGGTAGAGGTGCGTGTGTATATTGGTAAGAGGTAAAGGAGAGATGTCATGAAAAGAAATTTTCATGTTTTATATCAAGAGATATATTTATTTATTTATATATATATATATATACAAGTAGAATTAAATAAAAGGCACATCTCCTGTTTAACAATTTTATTTTGTATCTTTTCTAATTTTCTGGCCAACTTTTTAATGTTTGGGTGGAATTGGTGGATAAGTCCACCGAAGTTCAGTTCCCGAGTACTTTCGGCACTTCGAAGTGCCATCATCAGGGGTGATGTATTCAAGTTTTAAAAAAATTATATTAATGTGGAGGCTGGAAGGAGAAGAATTGGTGACTTATCCAACAATTCCACCAAACATTAAAAAGTTGGCCAGAAAATTAGAAAAGATAAAAATAAATTGTTAAACAGGAGATGTGCCTTTTTTAAATTCTACTTGTATAATTGAAAGAATTCTGCCCAAATACAACACACACACACACACACACACACTTATATATATATAATATATATATATATATATATATATATATATATATATATTATATATATACCAAATAGTACTATATTTAATATAGTAAGAATGGGCTGCTTGTATTATTTAAAAAAATATTAATTCCGCTAAGACTGCGAGATATGATATTAATACCTGGCATAGAATCTTAAGACACTGTAACATAAATGATATTAAAAAACTGCCAGTGGTCGCCAATAGGTGATCACATGTTTATCGGCGAGTCTATAAAGTACAAGTAGCCATCTGGCACACACCTTATATCAGAAAAAACCAACAATATATATATATATATATATATATATATTATATATATATATATATATATATGTATGTATTTGGGCAGCATCTTTTTTATTCAATCAAATTGGGTTAAAGATAAAAGGAATTGTGTTTATTGTTTTGGAATTTAAAAAAATCTATATTATATCAATCTATCCTAATGTAATCAAATGATTCCAATTTTAAATTAGATGAAAAAATACTTAAAAACATAATACATAGATATAGATTACTTATAGATAATAATAATAGAATAAGATTTATAATCTGCTATAAAAATTTAAAACATTAAATTTAGTTGTTAATGTTAGTTCTTTTCCTCCAAAAATGACAATGGAAAAAACAATGTTATTTATCAATTTAAATTTCTATTGGAAGGATTCATCTCCGAAAATAATAATAGAAAAATCATGAGTTACATTGGCTATACCACAACAACATTATCAAGAAGACTAACAGTACATTTATCAGCTCTATATGCCAACATTAAAAAAAACATAACTGCTCTACTACAACATATAGAAATATCTTAGTTAAAAATTGATATATCCAGGTTAAGGGATATATTATGAAGTTGGTATTTGGTATATTATCGCAGTAGTAGTTGGTGCGTCGAATAGCGGAACGTCTTCCGAGCAGTCGTGGTGTAGTCTGGCGAGTAAGTTTAGGCTTAGGTTTATTTTCCCAGTACCCCACTCGTACCGAGTCAGGCACGAAGGCCCTATTTATGTAGGACCACCCACAAGCCGAGACTCATGGGTGGCAGGTGAAAAAATTGCGTCGATCCCGTCGGCATTCCCCCTCAAGGGGGGCGCCTCAGGCGCTGGGCAATAAACCCAGCCCTGTCCCTTTAAGTCAAGGGGGCAGGTATTGCCTGGAGGGATGGCCCTCTGGGATCGACGCTAATAATTTACCATCTCACCGGTCCAGTGGCCGAAGCGCACTGGACCCCCGTCCCGAAAGACGGGTTGTAGGCATTAGGTGCTTGTACTACCAGTGTCGAATATTTATACATGACACTGTCCAATCAGATTATAGTGAGGGGGCACCAAGTTATTTACACATTCATTACATCAAAAATTCAAAAATATAAATGCTGTCATGTTATTATTTTGAACAGATTTTAATTCATTTGTTCTGTTTAACCCATAGATGGAACAATGATAGATACTACCATTACGGATCTGGGTAGACCTGGGAGTAATGCTGATAAAGGGATACACAATATTCCCCAGATTTCCAGAATTGGAACTTCACCACTAGATGCAGTTTAACGTCATTCATGGACATTAAGACCCTCATCCACGGCCTTCTAACAAGTATAGTTGGGGGCTTATCATAAGGGCAATACCGTTCGACAATCATATCGGTGTTAAGACTTGTCATGACAAACCGATTGATCGATGGGGTCCTCTCCGACAGCCCGTCTAGTCTAAGTAAGGGCGAAGATAGAGTGTTGGATGTCATGGACTGCTTAGTCACCAAGATTTCATCTCTAAATATCCTGGGTCGTCACTCAAGGCCAATTAGTGGTGCCATTGGAGGGATTTTACAGAGGCGCATTTGATTATTCTGCAGCACATCTGTTGTAATTTAGAATCAAACACGAGGCACTAAGATGACAATTACGCCAGCTAGTAATTTAACATTTTCTGACAGCATTTTTAATACATTCTTTTTTGTTAAATAAAATGTTTTTCTCTGAATTCTTGAAATTAATTATTCTTGAACCTTGAATGCTCCCTTTTTTCTTTTTTTATGACCAATTAATATTTTTGATTTTAAATGTTTGGTTGTAAAATATGTTGTTTTATCTTTAAAAAAAAACCAGACATCAAACTTATAAAAGGAAAGGTTATTTCGGTTAGTGATAGATCTCTTTTGGCGAGGGTGTGGCGCCCAGTATTTAACAGTATGCTTCCTGCAGTTAATTAGATTTCACTTATCTAGATAAACCAAAAGCTATTCAGGAAATGAACGCTTAGAGGTTGTTCAATATCTACATACATACATACATACATACATACATACAATATTTATTTTAGTATGAACGGTTGAGTTTTCAGTATATTACAATAGTAACGATTGATGAAAGAAAAACTCATGGTCAAATTTGTATGATAACATTAGTCTCGTGTGAAAAACTTAACGATGGTATTACTATTATTATTATTATTATTATTATCATTATTATTGGTGTTGTTGTTGTTGTTAATGATTTGGCTCAAAGCGAAATCTTGGACATATATTCATCAAGAACTAAAGTATTCTTTTTGAAGATGATGTACTGCTATTCGAACGTTATTCAAACTGCTATTCAAACATTCTTATACATAAAATTTATACATAACATTGTTTTTATACAACCCACTATTAATAGAATTAATAATGAGGTGCACACCTCGTCTACCCGATAAATACATATTTACCAAATCCTTCACACGACTAGGATGTGATACAAGGTTAATTCTTAAACAGGATTGAATTCAGGGTTGTCCCTCTCTTAGACTGGTTGTCTATCGAAAGTTTTAAGAGTCCAGTTTGTCATACTGTTTACCCATAGCTTGAGGAAGGCTGGTTCGATGCATACTTTTCCTGCTGGTATTAACACTATATGAAATGCAAATGGCTTGGTCCAAGATTTGAACTCGTCTCGTCGGTGTCCATTTGCTACGGGGGTAACCATTACACCACGTGCCTCCACTATAATACAACCTATAAACCCCTCGTGTAGTTGCAGAATTTGGGTAAGAAGACATTTGAGGGTGGAGTAGTTAGCTCTATCCCCGACTTTGTTTTTTTTTTAAATTTTATTCACGGTAGTACTTCCTGGCTGTGAGTCCCGTCGGTCCTGCTATTTTACCATAGCTGTGTAGAGACGACGGTTTCATGGTAAGTCCAAGAGCATTGCCGAGTAGAAAAAGCAAACTGTCTCATAAGAGACTTGACCCGGCCCGACGATTCCATTTCTCACAATGTTAATAATTAGACAATCTCCCCACACACAAATACACACATTTTAGCAATATAGTCTTCTCATAAAATCTGACATTTCAAACGCAAATTTTTCATCGCCATCTTAAACAAGTTTTCAAGCCTCAAGCGATTTATTCATTTTATTCCGCCGACCCCTCGTTTTCCCATCGTCGTTAGGTCGTGTGAATACATCTCACATGTCTACGTAATGGTGTACAGATTCGCTGGCAGGCTACGTTGAATGAGACAAATACAGACCCCACAGCAGCCGGCTTGCAATAAATTATTCATGAATATTACTTACCTTCGTGCGGGTCCGATTAATTTTAGATAAAGCTAGCCCTGTCGCTCTTCGACTGGGTTACAGCGGACAGGGGTGTCAAAAAATCGATAGTCTAGCCAAGAAGGACTTGATAAGAAATATCGTTATTTTTGTCTTTTGTTTTCACAATTATTATGTAAATTTATATGTTGTTAAGATGCAAGTCTCACACGGCGATGGCTACGTTTTCATTTCCAATATTATTTTGTACTGGTAGGACCTATGGATATACCACAGTATGATAATCTAATTATTACAATGTTTGGTATGTTTACTTAAGAGCTATTGATATAGTTCAATATGTCAAAAGAATAATAATCTTTATTTAACTCTCTTTAATAGCAGGACCTATGCATATGCCACAGTATAATAATAATTATTACAATGTTTGGTATGTTTACTTAAGAGCTATTGATATAGTTCAATATGTCAAAAGAATAATAATCTTTATTTAACTCTCTTTAATAGCAGGACCTACGCATATGCCACAGTATGATAATCTCATTATTACAACGTTTGATATGTTTACTTAAGAGCTATTGAATATAGTTCAATATGTCAAAAGAATAATAATCTTTATTTAACTCTCTTTAATAGCAGGACCTATGCATATGCCACAGTATAATAATCTAATTATTACAATGTTTGGTATGTTTACTTAAGAGCTATTGAGTATAGTTCAATATGTCAAAAGAATAATAATCTTTATTTAACTCTCTTTAATAGCAGGACCTATGCATATGCCACAGTATGATAATCTCATTATTACAACGTTTGATATGTTTACTTAAGAGCTATTGTTAAATAGTTTAATACTAGCAGGACCTGTGGATATACCACAGTATGATAATCTAATTATTACAATGTTTGGTATGTTTACTTAAGAGCTATTGATATAGTTCAATATGTCAAAAGAATAATAATCTTTATTTAACTCTCTTTAATAGCAGGACCTATGCATATGCCACAGTATAATAATCTAATTATTACAATGTTTGGTATGTTTACTTAAGAGCTATTGAAATATAGTTCAATATGTCAAAAGAATAATAATCTTTATTTAACTCTCTTTAATAGCAAGACCTACGCATATGCCACAGTATGATAATCTAATTATTATAACGTTTGGTATGTTTACTTAAGAGCTATTGAGTATAGTTCAATATGTCAAAAGAATAATAATCTTTATTTAACTCTCTTTAATAGCAGGACCTATGCATATGCCACAGTATAATAATCTTATTATTACAACGTCTGGTATGTTTACTTAAGAGCTATTGCTAAATAGTTTAATACTAGCAGTACCTGCGGATATACCATAGTATGATGATCTAATTATTACAACGTTTGGTATGTTTACGTAAGAGCTATTGAATATAGTTCAATATGTCAAAAGAATAATAATCTTTATTTAAATCTCTAAGAGGACATGCGGATATTCCAGAGTATGATAGTCTAATTATTACAACGTTTGATATGTTTACTTAAGAAATATTGCAAATAGTTCAATATGTAAAAAGTATAATAATCTTGATTTAACCCTCCCCCGACCTTTCTTAAAAGCGGGTTTGTAAAATATTTACATTGATTTACCAATAAAAATCTGTGGGCAGGCGTTTAAAATATCTACATTAATTTGCCGACAAAAAGTGACAAAAATACGACTTGGAAAATATCTAAGTCCGGGAATTCACCTGACGCTGGCTCGCTGAAACATAGCGTTGATTAGGACAGGAGGCCGCGACGATATCGAATAAAAATTACCCAAATATATTCCGTAATTCAAAATTTCAATATTACAAATAAAACAAACTTTTTTTCTTTTTTTGGTTTCCATTCCTTTTAATTTTACGATAGGCATTTACACCGACACAAAATCATTTGGAATGTTTCCTTTTAAAAATTGGGTGATATAAAATGGGGCAAATAAGAAATCTGCGATTAAGCGACACCAAATAATCTGGATTTACATTTTTGCATTGCACCTTGGACGATTTGGACGGTCTCATTTTTTAACCAGAGGGTGATACAGAATGATCACGGACGAAAGATTTATTAACATGAGTATTGATATATAGATTAAGATTATTTACCAAGTTCAGCTTATTCGGGTCGACATCTCCGGTAATGTAGCACACAGTGAGAATCAAACTAGAAAATTGGTTATACCTGCTAACCATTGCGCTTTTGCTCATTATGACATTTTTTTTTGGGGGGGGGGATTTCAGAAAGTGATTAATCATACTCTTTGCGTACCAAATTTCACCCGGGGCTGTACCAAATTTTCTTGGTGTTTGCATTCAACTGTTTCCCTATTGCAAAAGGATTAAGTACCAATCTCAGGGTTGGTTCACAGACAAAACAAAAGAGGGCAGGGGTGTTCACGCAGTGATTCTACAGTGTAAACAAGAGACACCTGCTAGAGCTGCCACTTTCAAGTACAGCCCTAAAATGGCTACACGAATCGTAACAATGATAATTATTTCTATTTAATTATAGTCATTTGTTCACACAAAGTTATAAAGTTTTAAGTAACCAATAATAATCCTAAGTAAAAAATGGTATATTCATAAATAATTTACGCTTATATGGCCTCAAGTATCCCAATCGAATACGAATAATAGGACCATATGACCTTTAGGCACCCCTTTTGCGATCTCGATTCATAAGGACATTTTTTTCATTTACACCGTCAAAATCCGGTTGTTTGTTAGGGGTTGGGGTTAAGGGTTAGGAGTTATGGTTATGGGTTAGGGTTAGGAGTTAGGGTTAGGGGTTAGGGTTAGGGGTTATGGTTAGGGGTTAGGATTAGGAGTTAGGGTCAGGGGTTAGTTTTATAATTAAAAAAAAATCTCAAAATCATCTGTTAACAAACAACCGGATTTTGACGGTGTAAATGAAAAAAAATGTCCTTATGAATCCAGATCGTAAAAGGGGTGCCTAAAGGTCATATGGTCCGAATAATTTTTTAATAAATATCTTTGACTAAAAAAAGTACTGACACTGTAAATGAGATTTGGAAACCCAAAAGGTGATAGCCCTGTCGACTGGGACGGTATGATATTCTAACTACACCTCTTGTCCTTACTTGGGCTAGACGGGTAGTCAGAGAGGCTCCCTTCCTATTTATCCGCTGGACCCGTCAAGCTCTTGCACTTATATGATTGAAGCACCTCAAGTGGTGTAATGGTTAGCAAGCTAGACTCGCAAATTATTGTCAGTGAGTTCAATACTCACTGGGCACCCAATTCTTCTAGCCTTGTTCCACATCTAAGCTAAGCTTAGTAAACAACCATATGATTGTACCAACCGTATTAATCTTAGGGCAAACCCCAACCTTTTAAACCTTTAATCACACACACACACACACACACACACACACACACACACACACACACTACCAGTGGACTCATTGTTAAGTTAAACTTTATTTTTTTAATTGTGTATCTCCTTTCGTTTTATAATATTATTTTTTATTATTTAGTGATTTAAATTGTCATAACGTTTAATTTCATTGACATTTAACAAGATTAATCTTATTTTGCCTTTTTTGGTTAAAAAAAGCAATGTCCAGCCATAAACTAAGTCTTTTCCTCCCCCTCCCCCCGAGTAAAAGCTACCAATATATATATACTACGCCTCCGCATGAACAGGATGTGACAAAAAGTCAATTTCTCAAGCGGACTTAAACAGGTTTAAATTCAAAATTTTCCTTCTCCTAGACTGGTTGCCTAATCAAAGTTAAAGAGCCCAGTCTGCCCAACAATTTACCCATAGTTAAAGGGAAAATAGTTGGATTCATACTTTTTTTATGCTATTAGCACTATGTGAATAGCCTCGTCCAGGATTTGAACTCGTCGCACCGTTTCCATATACTCCGACGGTAAACATTATAGCACGAGCCTCCTCCTCCTCCCCTTTTTATCATATATGTGCTACAAGGCAACAGTGCGTGTCCTGTGTATGACATTTAGCTGAATCAATTTTGAAGTTCTGGGGAATGTAAAGAAAGCATTCATCGCCATTGCTACCAGGTACACTCTGACATGGACTGGGAGTACTTGGTAATATTTATGGGTTAAATTGACAAGAAAATGTCTTTTAAAATTAAACTAGGAAGCCCAAAACGAATAGGTAAAAACAAAACGTCTTCTACATAAAATTAACCAAGGGTTGACATGCCCTAAAAACCAACCAACCAGCACACTCTCTGCAGGGAATAAGTCAGTAAAGTCATTGGGGTGGCCTAATATCGGTATCAGCCAAACAGCGAGGGAGTCTCGCCTTTTCCCTAGCGCTAGACCAAGGAGATTGTTTTCTCGTATCTGAGGTGGGGCGCCACACCTACCATCAACTCCTCACTATACCGCACAGATCCCTGTGCTACTCATACGCTGAGTTGGTGAGGGCCGGTATCGAACCAGGAACCTTGTGGTTCCTAGCCGAACGCTCTACCGACTGAGCTAAACCGACCCTTGCAGTCATAATATTCTAAAACCCAGCGTGAGAAAGAACAACAATGGAATCGCAGAATTTAAATAGAATATTTTCAAAAAATTCTTACTTGGTTAGTTGGTTAGTTGTCTGGTTGGATTTTACGGCATGTCAACCCTTGTTGGGTTATTTTATACCGAAGACGTTTTGTTTTATTCCTTCTTGTTGGATATTCAATTTTTTCAAACAATTCTTTTAAACACGTTTTTTTCAAAACTCATTTTTTAATCTGTTTAACCTATAGAAAGGACCCTAACAGGTACTACCACTCGCGGTCAGAGTGGACCTGAGAGTAATAGCGACGAAGGAGTATTTCGCTCTCCTCAGATCCAGAATTCGAAATTCATGACTAAATGCAGTTTAATCGATATAACCAGGACTCTATGTGCCTCAGCCACTGCCTTCTAGCACATATAATAAAAAAGGGCTGAGGACAAATCATAAGGGCAGTAGGATTGGGACAGTCGTATAGGTGCTAGGGTTTGGCATGACCAGCCGATTGATCAGAGGGTGTCTCTCCAATTTCCCGTCTAGCCTAAGTAAAAGCCAAAATAGAGTGTTGCATATAATGGACTGCTCAGCCACCAGTATTCCGTCATTACGGGTCACCACCCACAGTCAACACATGGACCCATTTGGGGGATTTTACCCCTCTGTAGAGGTACAGTCGGCATATTATATGGTCCCAGCAGTCTCACTTGGTGACAGACACGAACATTGATGTTTTGTTTGTCTATTTATCTTGATGGGGTGTTGTTTCTAAGTCTTGTTTAAGATTGCACGCAACATTCTTGTGCAGCTACCCCACGAAATAAACAGCTGTACGGCCACCTGCCACATATCACACAAACCATCCGTGTTAGGCAGACAAGACACGCCGGACACTGCTGGAGAAGCAAGGATGAATTCATAAGTGACGTCCTTCTGTGGAAGCCAGCAAATGGACACGTCCAGCAAAGACATACATTAACCAGATATGTGCGGATACTGGATGCCGCACAGAGAAACTCCCGGGGGCTATGAATGATAGAGAGAATTGGCGAGAGATATGCGTGATGTTGGTGCGAGATGATGATGATGATGATGATGATGATGATTTATCTTGATATAAACTCATAAATACGTTGCATTCACCGTGAATCAAACTTATAATTTATTGGTTCTAATACATGCATATGTACACACGCACGCATATATATATATATATATATATATATATATATATATATATATATATATAATATATATATATATATCTCTACAAAAGGGACACAGATTTTCCATAGTTTTAATTCTTTATTATTGCTTTTGTTGTGTGACGTCCGAACATTTTCGTTGACATGAAAGTTAAATTCGGCCTTAAGAACATATTAATTCTAAACTTGTGACTTATTTTGTCATAAGTTATTGCTGCTCTGTCATGATCAAATAAAATATTCAAAGTAATGTTGTCTTTGCGAAATAAAATAAATCTAGATAAAAACAATTTTCTATTGTCTGTTCGACTGCAGATTCTGTTATCACGTTAGAGAGAATGAAAGTCTTTTGTTAACCCAGAAAACAGTGATAGAATTCAACTCGAAGGATTTTTTTGAGATTTTTATTTTATTTCAGAGTCTCAAATGGCAACTTCGAAACTGACGTCACTGAAAATAAATTTGACGACTGAAACAAAATCTGAAAAAGTAGAACGAAACAAACGTCTGAAAAGAAAAACAGAGGCAAAAAATAGTTTATTTTTACAGGAAATGTAAAGTTTCGAATAGTTTAGCATTGATCATAGTTTACCATAGGTTTTAACATATTCTGGTATAAGATTGAACATTGTTTGGCATAACAATGATCATAGTTTAGCATAGATTTTACCATAGTTTAACATAGGATTGATCATAGTTTGGCATAAGATTGATCATAATTTAGAATAGATTTTACCATAGTATAACATATATATTTACCAACCCCTCCGCACGAGCAGGATGTGACACAAGGTCAATTTTTTAACCATAGTATAACATAGGATTGATCATAGTTTGGCATATGATTGAACATAGTTTAGCATAAATTTTACCATAGTTTAACATAGGATTTATCATAGTTTGGCATAAGATTGATGATAGTTTAGCATAGATTTTACCATAGTTTAACATGGGATTGATCAAAGTTTAGCATATATTTTACCATAGTATAACATACGATTGATCATAGTTTGGCATAAGATTGATCATAGTTTAGCATAGATTTTACCATAGTTTAACACAGGATTGAACATATTTTGGCATAAGATTGATCATAGTTTAGCATAGATTTTGCCATAGATAAATATAGGATTGATCATAGTTTAGCATAGATTTTACCATAGTTTAACACAGGATTGATCATAGTTTGGCATAGGATTGATCATAATTTAACATAGATTTTACCATAGTTTAACATAGGATTTATCATAGTTTGGCATATGATTGAACATAGTTTAGCATAGATTTTACCATAGTTTAACATAGGATTGAACATAGTTTCGTATAAGATTGAACATATTTTGGTAAAGAAGTTTATCATAGAATTGATCATAGTTTAAGATAGGCTTGAACATATTTTGGCATAATGCTGATCCTAGTTCAGCATAGAATTGATCATAGTTTAAGATATGGTTGAACATATTTTGGCATAATGTTGATCATAGTTCAGCATAGAATTGATCATAGTTTGGAATAGGATTTGACATAGTTTAGCATAGGATCAAACGTTTATTGATGAAGGAACTTTCCTCTGGACCAGTCTTTAAATAGAAAGATGCCAAGTGCTATTCTCAACTCGGTGAAGGAAAGATGTATTGTTTGACAAATCGTAGGACACTTACAATATAAGTTCGTTAGTTCGGATATTTGAGTAATTACTTGTCACTCTGCCGGTACCCAACTACCCGACCCTTTTGAAAAGTAACCCAAATCTCTTGTGTGACCGTTTCTCGCATATACTACGAGTGTTCTTGTGATTGATCTTATATTGCCAGTTACACAACATACCGGCAGTGTCACTGATGTATGGGAGCAGATTTTACACTATGGACACTTTGTCCATCAGATTTGTTACTCTATTCCATGATTTTTACTTCAGCTTTAATTAAAATCGTCTTTTATTAAACATTTAAAAAGGCATTGAAAATGGATCGAAAAAAAACACAATATGAGTCATGGTAAAAAAATTATACATAAATAAAATGTAGTTATTCTAGGTAAAACAAGACATTAGGTTTATGTTCCCAAAATTAACACTGCATTATCCAATTGGACACAGCATAGTGGATAAAGGCGTGGGTTAAGACAGTTCTGAGTGACAGTTATCTCTAGGCTGCAGATTCAATCCTGGTCAGAGGCAGCAGTAACATAGAATAATAATTAACACAGTACCTCAGATATGGTTGGGTTCAACGTTCTGTGATGGCTCCCGATTATGACAAGAAGGTCCCCGAGTTCGAGACAGACAGACAGACAGTAGATAGGGAATGATGATCTTACTTGTTAATATATTGTTACTTCGTCTAACTCGGCTGACCGCGATGTTCTTCCGTCGGTCTAGTGAGTTTTCTGTTAAGGATTGGTTTTTCTTCTTTTCCGTATTGAGCTGATCATTTCTTGTCTTTAATAATCAATTTAGACTTGGTTGTAATCTGATTAAGCTTTTATTTCACAACCCAGCCCATGATAATTGCGCGCGGGTCGAGAAACGACATCAGAGCGAGCGACTTTGAGTCCACTCGAAATCTGCGTCGTATCTGAAGCTAAAACTATCTCACGCCTCATCGCGTCTACCTAAGATGAAGTTTGGGTCATCGTCATGACAGTCATAACCCCAACGGCTATGGAAATTTCCCCATCTCCGATTTTAAATCTAACGGGCCCCGATTAAAATATTTTAACTACAGGTACGTACATAAATCATAGGCTGCTTGTGAAATTATGTACCAACAGATTAGGGACCGGAAATGTATGTTGAAAAGGGGGTGTCCAATTTAGGGAGAATCGGGATATCGTAAAAAGTTCCTGGTATCTCTAAGGGAAGAGGTCATTCCTAAAATGAGGTAACCAAGAGAGTACCCGGTACTATCAGTATTTTGGTAATTCAAAGATTCTAGTTCTTTTAGACAATAGCAAAATGAATAAAATTACTCTAATTAATTATTATTCTAACCCCATTGCCATCTATTAGATTTCCATATGCCACAACCGAATGAGCAGTCTATCTTTATTCATTTCTAAAATGATTTATCAGTTAAAAGTTAAAGTTTTAAAAAAAGTTAAAGGTGTAGAGATTGTCTGCCCTTGTTTGTTCTGGAAGAGTTATCTTCCCTTGTGTTTCAGTTTTGGACCGCTGGGCGCCGCTGACTATTTAATCAGGGAGCCGCCAAGTTTGAATCCTCTTTGTCTCCGGACTTCAACCAACACGGATGGGTTAGACGTTTGCGTCTACACCCTCTCATGTGGGTGGCTTTCTCCACCCATACTGTCTTTAGTAAGTGACATTACTTCTACAAGATGCAGTCCTATTTATGTATGCTTCTAACTGCTATATTGTATCCTGTCTCCTATCTGTGTTGCTTATGTATCTTATCTCATATATGTTTTCCTGTTATATGTATTTTCTCCACGTGCTCATTAAATACCGTTCTTATATTTCACACCCTTGTCGGAATATTGTTTGTACGTATATATACCCATGTTGGGAGGCCTCTAAGCCAACCATCAAACAATAACTAACAGTAATTTCTTTTTCAATCTTACAAAGGGTAAAAGTTGAAGTTTAAAATGACATGAGGACTTGCATTTAAAATTTTATTTTTATTTTGATATCATTGTTTTTTCCCGCCCATCAATCTGAGAAGCGTAACGATCATGAAAAATATTTTTATTGTCATTTGTTGGAATTTCGAAGCGTAAAATACAATCAGTTATTCTACCAATATTTTCTCAAAATTTTTAAAGTGACGATTATTGGATTTAAGGGCATGCAAAAACAATGACGTCATTATTTGAATGAGATCTTCATAAGTTCTTCAACGCCTTGTTTGCTCAACAAAATGGTTTACAAGATGGAATCCTTGCTCGGAAGGACAATGTACACCTGAAGAAGATCGGAGTGTACAACGGCGGAAACGTCGTGTTTTTATACATTCCGATAAAAGTAGGAAGCGTGTGGTGTATTGGTTAAATTCATTGGAAATGGACTCGTCGCCCCGAGTTCAAATCCTGGAGTGCTAATTGCATTTTACTTAGCGCTAATACCCTCGGAAAGGTATAAATCCTACTCTCCCTCCACCTATGGGTAAATAGTAGGGTAGACTGGGCTCTTTAACCTTGGTTAAGCAACCGGTCTTGGAGAAGGAAAACTCTGAATTCAAACCTGTTAAACTTCGCTTAAGAAATTGACCTTGTGTTGCGTTCTGCCCGTGCGGAGGGGTTGGTAAATATATATATATATAATATATATATATATATATATATATATATTCCGATAAATATGAGGAAAACAGTCCGAAAAATAATGCATATCAAACCTCATCTCACAAATTCAGACAAATTCAGTTATTTACTTGAAATGTTGCTCTGTTATTACACTTAGTTTTTATTTGTGAAGTGTTCAAAATTTATTTAGAATTTTAAACTATAAATACTAAGCGTTTTTTTTTGTACTAAAAACTTCTATGCTGTGTATTCAATATTAACATTCTCCTTTTTGCTTTACTTTTAACCCTTTGCCTATTCTAAGACGCTCACAGCGCAACGATGTTTTCTACGCATACACACCCAAACAAAGTACACAAATCGATGGGTAGTTTATTATAATTGAGCAGAAGGACTCGGATTACAATAATGATAGGACTTTATTTGAATAGAATAAGTTCTGTGGTAAATAGATACTGGCTTTTGAAATATTCAATGATAATAATAGCAAGAAAATATGGCTGCGCCATGATGGAAATTTGGTAGCAAAGAGTTAAATTGACAGCTTCTGAAATATCTATATCATTTAGATAGTTTCTCCTAGTCGACACTCGGTCATGACATTGTTCGTATAAGATTATCAAATTTTCTATCTGCTCTTAATCTAAGTTCAAAACTTTTCAGAAAAAACAATAACAGCAACGTAGTGTTTATATACATACCACATCGAAGCAAAGTACAAAAACTGGTTAGTACTATTGAAGTCAGTCAGTCAGTCAGTCTACTATTGGTTTGAACAATGTGACTGGCCAAGCACAACTGAACCAGTGTCAAGACAACTGGTACTTATGGGAATTCAGAACAGTCCACTCATGCATTTGGGTGATTCCATTCTATGAGTCCTGATTGGCTGCTTGGTTTGTAGGATCCTCTGAGGCTCAATAAATCCTGCCATTTTGCAGTAGTCTATGCAGCAAACCAGAATCGTATTTCAGTTACGACTGCTTGCTGTCTTGTCTTGCCAATTCGACGGCAATTGGACTTATTATTATTCTACAAGTACATTATAATTTAAAATCAAAATCACCTCTAAACTATATTAAAACAAAACACTTCCACTTGCTTATATACCTCTAGTTTCATTTTATCTATGGCTGAAAACTTCTCCAACTTATACAAATTAAATTTGACTACTTTATTTTATTTTATTTGTTTTATCATCATCATCATTATCATCAACTTTAACCCACTAAAAAATTTTCTACAATTGCCTAAGCAATTTACTCACTAAAAAACATGTTGTAGAATAATTAAAGTTCCAATTACCGTCGAACTGGGAAGACAAGACCACAAGCGGTTGTAACTTAAATACAAACCCGAATGTCACAAAGTCTACTGCAGAATGACAGGATATATATAAGACTCCACAATGTCATTCAAATCAAGCAGTCAAGCAGCCAATCAGAACTCAAGGAATAGAATGACCCAAATCGCCCAAATTCATGAATGGGTCATTCTTGATTTCTATATATACCAACTGTCTTGGACACTGCTTAAGTTGTACTTAGTTAGCTGCTGTTATTCAAACCAACAGTAGACTTACTGACTTTAATACATGTGACAGCAAGTCTCTTAATATTTCCTGATATATTTACCCCCTAATGAAAAATACCAACATACTATACTTTATTAATACACAAAAGGTTTTAAACAATGATCACTAAGATTATATCAATAACAAATAAATAAATAAATTACCAGAACAAATACACGTATTCATTAATTTAATAAACAAATTTGATTCAAATTACAATAATGATAAGTTTTTATTTGAATAGAATGAGTTCTGAGGTGAATTGATAGTAAACATTGAAATATATCCCATCATACAGGTAAACAAAAATTCCAAGAAAATTTGATCAGATAAATTTGGCAGTCAAAGTGTTTAATAGAAAGGTTTCTGAAATATTTACCTTATTTAGTTATTGTTTCTCTTAGTCACACATGGTTATGACATTGTTATTAGGGGATCATCAAATGTTGTATCTGCTCTTAATCTACATTGTAAACTTTTCAGAAAGAACAACAAAAATAAACAAAAACAAACAAAACTTTTCAGAAAGAACTACAAAAAAAAAAATGAATAAATAAATAAAAAAAAAGCAGAAAATAATTTGTGTGTAGATGAAATATTGAAATGGATTCGGAGTCATCGGATTTCATGCACAGATGTGAAACATTTTAAATACTAAAACATACGCTGATATCTTTCTTTTGATCTTCTCAAAAATCCGATTTCGTCTTCTTTCGAAATAGAACTGAAATAATAAAGATATTTTTTTGCATTTATTTCAAAGAATTTCAAAACAACTGGTGCCATTCAATTGTTTCTGGCAACAAAGAAGCAAATCTGCAGGTGCTGCTTATTTTGTCTCCTGTTCAGTAAGAGAGATAGATCTCTCTTCGAGATAAAGTCTTTCTATCGATTCTTAAATTTTAAATCAGACTACACACTTTACTAGAAAAAAAAAAGAAAGAAAGAAAGAGAGGAAGCTCCTTAGTTTATATGTAAACAAAATGTCGTTCAAATTGAATACATTTTTAACACTGCTATTCTGCCTTCTAACTTGTGTCAAGGGATCAGGTAGCAGTCTAAACAAACGGCGGCGAAAGAACATAAAACAATGAAATAAAAATATTAAAGACAAAACTGGTGACCATAATTATAGGGTTAAAATTATGGTATTGTTTCTCACTGAGAAACTAACATATATAACGAGGAGGTAATCAAGATATATAGAGAGTTGGAAAGTGATAGGTAGAATGTGGTGTAAGAGACGGGTCAGTTTTGACTTAATTGAAATGATGACTAATTTGAACCAATCAAAATGGAATTTTTAAAAACATAACTCAGTCCTGAAAATAAGGAATTTTTTAGTATAACTTTCGTGTAATTCAATTAAATAGTAAAAAAGCCCTCAGGAGACAAATTTGTTTCGCTCAGCTTTAGTATAATATATATATACATATATATATATATATATATATAAAGTTGGTGGAGTGGCCTTTTGTCGGTATCAGTCAAACAGCCAGGGAGTCTATCCCCTTTTTGCTAGCGCTAGACCAGGGAGATTCTTTTTGCCACATTTACCGTCAGCTCCCCAGTATACAGATCAGATTACCCAATTGCTGCTACTATTGTGCTTAGTCGGCGGAGAGCGGTATCTGACGCGGTTCCTATATATATATATATATCATATGGTCATATTCATCATAAAACTATTTTCTTTGTTTTATAACAGATCGGCTCTGATGATGATCTTATACCGATTGAAATATTGCAATATTAGACAACAAATACAACATTAATTAATAACATCAGTGTGTTGTTTCAATTTTTTCTCTGATGTACTGTCGGATTCACTTGCTTATATATATATATATATATATATTATATATATATATATATATATATATGATTTTGAATTTACTCTTTAAAATAAATTTGTACATTCTCTTTCTCTCTCTCTCTCTCTCTCTCTCTCTCTCTCTCTCTCTCTCCTCTCTCTCTCTCTATTTATCTATCTATCTAATAAGGTGGAAAATTGATTATGAATGTGGGTACCAAAATGTAAAATTGGAAATACATTTTTTGAAAAGAAATACTTTAAATAATGCTTTACATGAACATTTGTAGCCATCTGTACACAGACCCATACACATATATACATACATACTAGGGTAGGTTAAGATTTCACTTAAAAAAAATCAAATTCTCTCAAACAGCGGAAATTGTATGTTGCTGTGATAAATACTTACACCAAAATTTAGATCTCTTATTTGCTTTGGTTGAGGAAAGAGCATCAAAGATCGTTAATCAAACCATCTAAAAATCCTTTGTTTTCGCAACACTTGGCCGAGAAATTGGTTAAAAAATTTAGCAATTTCAATATTTAAAACGGAAATTTATTTTACTAAGATTAAATAATTAAGATACTATAACTAGAATTAAAATTGAAAATATCCCCCATCATCACCGTCATCACCGACATCATCGATATGCTGCTTTTTACATCCTTAATTAATTAACTTCTAAAAGGAGTAATATTTAAAAGACTGAAATCTAAATTTTGTTATGTTAATTTGCAGCTTTAGCCACATGGGCGATGTTACAGTTCAAAAATCAACCTACCCTAATATACACACAAATGTGTCTTTCTCACGGAAATATTTCTTTTCTTTTTTTATCATCAGTATTTTTAACTGGAAAATCTAAGAGTCGCATTGATCCTATATTTTCTTGGGATTTAATGGATTATCACAGGAGGATAAAGAATGGATCACATTTGTGAGGAATTACGTATTTACCTAACCCTTACCTTACCGGACAGGAGGCGAAACAATGTGAATTTGTTTCATATAGAATGAGCAACGACTCCAGAATATCATAACCACCGTTATACAAACAAGAAGATCTCTATATTAGGTCGCTGTTTCTTTTAGCACTTCCATTTATAACTTGTCACATTTCCATTTCCAAAATTAGAAAATACCTATCATTTTTTAATGTTCATCTTCCTTAATTTCTGGACAGGTGGAAAATTCACAAACATTTATAACTAATGACATATTTTCCCGTCCCTTTTCTGTCTTCAGCATCTGTCTGTATCTTCTCATTCAATTCCTTATCCATTCCAATATTCATTTCCCATTCATTGGTTATTCAAATGTTACACATCCATCAATCATTTTCAGGGATAAAAAAATAAACAATACACAAATATATTCTACTGTCTTCTCTCTTTTGACTGAGTTTCTTTTTTAAGGTTTCCTTTACTCAACCATATTCACATCTTTTCATGTGTAATCTCCCCAATTTGTCACTTGAAGTATCCATATACCGTATTTGACGGCATATAAGACGCACGGGTATATAAGATGCAACCCCCATTTCAGCAGGTCAGATTCGCGGTTTAGAATTAAAAAAAGTTAAAGTTGATGCGATCCGCAAACCGAAAATGTATTTAAACCCGTCTTTGAAAGACCAACACAGCTGATTCAGTGGGGATAGGGTTAAGATGCATACAGACGAGTCGACAAAAAAATGCGTCCTATATGCCGTCAAATACGGTAATTGTTTTGCTTCACATTTCTGTTTTCTCGTTTTTTTCTTCTTCTTCTTGTCAATATGCTGCAATTGCTGTTATTGACTGTCGTAATTGATATTTTCTTGTCCTTTTTTGTGTATTCTTCGTAGTCTTGGATTGTGGCATCTACACAATCAGTATGGTAAGAGTTCTAACTTCTTTTCCTGATAAATAGTCTGTCCATATCATCTATCGGGTGTAAACATATGCAACATCATCAATTTTCTTGTATTTTGTTCTCAATGTTGGATTTCCTCTCTTGTCCATTTTAAGAATGGTCCAGATTATTTTATAAGGGGACAGCCCAATTATTATTGTTCACTCCTTTTGAGATTTTCACATCAGCGTTAGCTGATGGTCTTTCACTGGAGTCTGAGTGACAATAAGTCTCCCCAGGTCTCCAGGACTCTTCTGGGTATTCTGGCAGATTGCAGCAGTACAATATTCTGGATGGTCTCAATTCTTCCTCTGATTTCCAATCTTTTTTTCAAGCTTTTTGGGACCGTGCCAAGTGCACCAACTACAACTGGTATCACTTTGACTTTCATATTCCATAACTTTTTCAGTTCTCTGGCAAAGTTCAGGTATTTGTCCATTTTTTTGTTTTCCTGCAGCTTCACCCTGTGATCTACTGGAACTGCAAAATCCAGCAGTTGACAAGTTCTTTATTTTTTGTTAATAAACACTAGGTCTGGTCTTCCTGCTGGGATAAGGTGATCCGTTTTTATCTCAAAGTCCCAGAGAATTTTATGTGCTTCATTCTCAAGAACAGATTCTGGTTTATGCATTTACCATTTTGTTGTATGGTCAAATTTTAATTTTTTGCATAATTCCCAGTGAATCAGCTTTCCAACCCAGTCGTGCCTAGTTTTGTACTCCTGTTGTGCTAGTTTGCTACATTCGCATAGTACATGGTTTACAGTCTCATCTCTGTCACCGCATAGTCTACATTTACTATTTTGTTGGGTCTTATCAATTTTTGCTTTGATATAGTTTGTCCTTATGGCATTATTTTGTGCAGCACCTATTAATGATTCAGTTTCTCTTTTGAGGTTTCCTTTTCTTAACAATATCCAGTTTTTTTCATGTGCAACCTCTCCGTTTGAAGTGTCCATATAATTGTTTTTTATCCCATTTTTGTTATTATTATTATTATTATTATTATTATTATTATTAACTCCTTTTGAGTTTTCACATCAGCATTAGCTGATGGTCTTTCACTGGAGTCTGAGTGACAGCAAGTCTCCTCAGGTCTCCAGGACTCTTCTGAGTATTCTGGCAGATTGCAGCAGTGCAGTGTTCTGAATGGTTTCAATCCTTCCTTTGATATCCAAACTTTCCAAACCCTTTTCTAATCCTTTTGGGACTGTTCCAAGTGCACCAACCACATATTATTTACTCTTTGCGAGTTTTTCACGCTAGTTTCAACTGGTGGTCTCTCACTTTGAGTCTGAGTGACTGTAAATCTTCTCAGGTCTCCAGGACTCGATTTAGTCTCATTTCCAACCTTTTGCCATTGGTAAGCAGAGTGTGTCATTTTCCCTCACTAATCATTATCAGACAATTTTGCTCCTGCTTCTATGTGCAATAACAGAATTTTCCTGCAGATACTAGGAAATAATTTCCCATTCGTGGTGGAAGTCTCTTCCCCTTTTCATTCCACTGCCATTTATGTAAATCCACTTTCTGCCGTTAGAAAATTATTTCCTATCTAGATTGTTGTAAAGCACACACACACACACACACACACACACACACACACACGTATATATATATGTGTATATATGAAAATTAATTAATTGATAATTAATGAATTAGGCGGGCATACCTGTTCAAATGTAAGGCTAAACAAATCGAGAAAAAGTCAATATCTGTATGTACATTTCGGCCTATCATGCCTCATCAGCAGAGTTATAGATAGTAAGACAGCTCTGTGTGTAATTCGAATCCTGACTATATAAATATGTATATATGTAAGTTGGAATTATATATGTATATATGTAAGTTGAAAAGGTAAGTGAATCTGACGGTATGTTGAAAGGAAAAATAAACAAAGGAAAGAAAATGCTGAATAGATAGAATAGATTTGATTTTACTGACACGTGTTTCGGCCAGGAATTTATCCATGTAGCCATGCACTCTATCTATTATTATTTTAAATACAAAATAAAATGCCAATAATAGTAAGCTCCAATTTTTTTAGTATACAAGGAATAACGGATTTCGTCAGAGTAAATTCTTTGGTGTTTTAATTCAAAGCGGTTAAAATACGGAGAATTTCTGAAATGTTCGAAAAAATAATCTCCCACAAAATAAAATGTTCCACAGCGAAAGAGAATAGTGATGTTGACGTCATCGTCGTTTGCGACGGATTTTGAAAAGAAAGAAGACAGTTAGAGAATATATTAGGAATAAAGCCAGGTGGAATTTCAATGCTCAATGCTTGGGGGAGAATTTGAATTTAAAAAAATAAAATTTGTTATTTAATTTATGAGTATGTGTGTTGTGTTGGTGGTTTATTTATTTATTTATTAATTTGTTATTATATATATATATATATATATATATATATATATATATATATATATATATATATAATAATATACCAAACTTGTTGGTAAATCCTCGCAGTTAGAAAAAAACCAGCAAATAGTTTGATTGTAAAAATATACTACCAAACATCAACCAGGAAGAAACATTTTTTTTTTAAAAGAAAAGACCAAGATAATTGCACCAACAAAAAATAATCTATTAGTACAATATTTTGGCCAAAAGAAAAAACAATTTATATGCATATATATATATAAGATATATATATTCATACAAAACCGCCAGGAGACTAAATCTAATAAGTAAAAAGTGCTCCATACCTAAGTAGAGCAAATAATAAAGATACATCTAATGAGTCAGACGAACCTACTAAAAGTTTCGCTTAATGTTCTTCGGGGCTAAGATCTGACTCTGAAGAGCATTAAGCGAAACTTTTAGCAGGTTCGTCTGACTCATTAGATTTATCTATATATATATATATATATATATATATATATATATATATATATATATATATGTGTGTGTGTGTGTGTGTGTGTGTGTGTGTATGCGTGTGTGTGAGGAAAAGTATTGGAAAAGTGAGTAACGAACATAAATACATTCAATTAATATTT
This sequence comes from Doryteuthis pealeii, assembly GCA_023376005.1. NCBI lineage: Eukaryota > Metazoa > Mollusca > Cephalopoda > Myopsida > Loliginidae > Doryteuthis > Doryteuthis pealeii. Next base: position 85,579,209 of record CM042164.1, on the reverse strand, counting down.
CACCTCTGTTGGTTTTAGAAGCTTCATCAGAATGAACTTTATTATTTTACAACAAATTGCTATATATACAATGAAGGTTTATTCTGATGAAGATTCTGAAACCAACAGAGGCGAAATATAAATTGATTGTAATTAAATTGTGTTGGTTATTCACTTTTCCAATACTTGCCTTCACATTTTATCGGGTTTTTCCTAATCTGCTATTTTCTTCACACACACACACACACAAGACCACACACACACACACACACACACACACACACACACACAACACACATAATATATATATATATATAATGGAAAAGGTGACTTACCGGTGAATATGGTCACGATGGTAAGATGGTGCAGAATTCAGGGAGGCAAGTCAGCGATACAACAAATACAAAGTGCTCAATACGTTAGTAGAGCAAGATTATTACAATATAGGTACAAGTGATAACCTACTCGAGTTTCACCATAAGGATCTTCAGGGATAAATCCACTGAATTAATCGATATATATACATATGTGTGTGTGTGTGGAGAGAGAGAGAGAGAGAGAGAGAGAGAGAGAGAGAGAGAGAGAGAATAAGACCATTTCCTGTTTGTTTTTTTAATTGTAAATCTGCTTAAGAGACTTCTGAAGAAGCTGTTTTATAGTCGACTTAGATGAGTGCTGATACGATCCTGTAGCACTTGATCATTGTGATTTATGTTCGAGTTTACCAGTTTCATTCTTCTAGACTAGTTGCAAACCAGGTGCTCCAAATATAATTGGTATCACAGTCACTTTAATGTTCAACAGCTTTTGAACTCTTTGATAACATCCAAGTATTTGTTTTTTTTTCTCCATCTTTCATTTTCATTCCGTGGTCGGCTGAAATAGCAATCTCCATTAGATTAAAAAGGTTTTTTTTTCTTGTTAATTAACACTAAGTCTGCTCTTCGGGCTGAGATTGGCTAATCTATCTGTATCTCAAATTATTATTATTATTATTATTATTATTAATTATGGGATTATTATTATTATTAATATTATTATTATTATTATCATTAATTATGGGATTTTTATTATTATTATTATTATTATTATTATTATTAATTATGGGATTATTTTATCATTAATTATGTTCGGCTAGGAATCTCAAGGTTCTTGGTTGGATGCTGGCCCCCGCCAACTCAGCATATGAGTAGCACAGAGATCTATGCGGTAAAGTAAGGAGCTGATGGTAGGTGTGGCGCTCCACCTCAGATGCTCAAATAAACTCCTTAGTCTAGCGCTATTGTAAAGGGGATAGACTCCCTCGCTGTCTGGCCGATTCCGACATTAGGCAGCCCCGAAGACTTTACTTTTTTTACTTATTATTATTATTATTATTATTATTATTATTAATTATGGGATTATTATTATTATTATTATTATTATTATTATTATTAATTATGGGATTATTATTATTATTATTAACTATGAGATCATTATTATTATTATTAATTATTGGATTATTATTATTATTATTAATTATGGGATTATTATTATTATTATTATTATTATTATTATTATTATTATTATTATTATTGTCTTCACCTTCCTGTCGTCTTGTGTTAATTACAGATTCAGGAAACTCCTTTAAGTTCCGTCCACCATTCGACCGACCAGCTCGTCATATGATTTTGGCGCCAAGTCGCGGGTCACGTGACGTACGTAATTGTCACCTCGCTCACATATCAGACTGCAAATATCTTCCTGATCTCGACTGTAAAATCGAACGCCAATAATTACCAGCCTTGTTCGGCAATATCGACCGGCCGGTGACCTGATCAGGCGGAGGAGACTCTGAGAAGGGGGGAGGGGTAAGGCTTTTTGTGAGACGTGGGTGAAATAGCGGCGGTGGTGGTGGTGGTGGCGAGAAGATGACCGCAGTCCGATGAGAGAAGTAAAGAAGGATGTAGAGGTTGGGTTGGGTTGGGGGAGTGGGTGGTTGAAGGAGGAAGACAGAAGAAGAAATGGCGGTAAGTGAGATACGGGGGCGGGGGGGGGGGTGAGGTTGGGAAGGGTGGTGGAAGCATTAGTAATAAGATTAATTGTCTTCTTGCTGAGGAGAGGAAAAAGTTCGGAAAGTGGGGGCTGGGTGGGGGGTGGGGTGGGATGATGGTTTAAGGAAGATGGAGATTAAAATGAGTGAGAAAGATGTCGGTTACCGAGTTTGATAAAATGTAGGGTGAGAAGGTTTTCCTTTTCGAATTGAGAGCAGAAAAAAGAGGAGGACGGACGTTGAATCGAATGAAGACAAGAATGGGAGGAGACGAGAGAACAGACGAGAAAAGACGAGAACAAGTATATGTGAAGATCCAGAAAGAAGAATATTGGAGAGAAGGAAAGAAAATTGAAAGAGAGAGAGGAGAGAGAGAGAGAGAGAGAGAGAGAGAGAGAGAGAGAGAGAGAGAGAGAGAGAGAGAGAGAGAGAGGGAGAGTAAAGAAAGTAAAAGAAAGATTATGGTAAATGGTGTAAATAAAACGAGAGTACAATGAAAGAAAAACTGATAAATAGATAGATAGATAGATAGAGAGAGAGATGAGAGTGGGGAGAGATAGAGATAGATAGATAGATAGATAGATAGAGAGAGAGAGAGAGAGAGAGAGAGAGTGGGGAAGAGATAAAGATAGGGACTTAAATATAGATAGACAGAGAGAGAGGGGGAGATAGAGATAGAGACATAGATAGATAGATAGATAGATGAGAGAGAGAGAGAGAGAGTGGGGAGAGATAAAGATAGGGACTTAAATAGATAGATAGAGAGAGAGAGAGGGGGGAGATAGAGATAGAGACATAGATATATAGATAGATAGATAGAGAGAGAGAGAGAGAGGGGGGGGGGAAAGGGGAGAGATAGAGATAGGGACATAGATAGATAGATAGAGAGAGAGAGAGATAGGACAGAGGTGAGAGATATAGAATAGACATAGATAGAGAGAGAGAGAGAGAGGAGGGGAGAGGGGAGATAGAGATGAGATAGAGATAGAGACAGATAGATAGATAGATAGATAGAGAGGCAGATGGGGGAGAGGTGTGAAAGATAGAGATAGAGACATAGATAGATAGAGAGAGAGGGGGAGAGGGAGAGATGTGATATATATATATAGACACACACACATATATATATATATATATATATATATATATATATATATAGAGAGAGAGAGAGAGAGAGAGAAAGAGTCGTCAAATTGGTAGGGTGTTGTTATAAAAAAGGAAATAAAAACAAAATTAAAAAAAAAACTAGAGTTAGTACTTTAACTAAAAGAAAGAAACATCAACTTCGTCAATTTAAAAGAAAGTTTTTTCCTTGGTTGGTTGGTTTTTAAGGCACATCAACCATTGAGCTATTTCATACCGAAGAAAAAAAATTATAAGAGAAGCAAAAAAAAAAAGCATTATGTCTGTAATATTAGAGAATTTCAAAATTATTTTTGTATAAAATTTGTGAAATTTAAAGATTGCTATACCGTTCGGGATTTGCTTCAAAAGTTTGGATTTTGAAGAAAAAACTCGAATTTACGTGACTTCGGATGTAAAAACACCCTGTCAACTGACGTCACAAATCGGACCTTATTGATTTAAATCACAATTTCTCATATATTTATGGTTCAATCTTAAAAATATTTATATGGTTAGAAAGAAAATAAAATAATCTCTCTAAATACGAAATTTGAATGTGTTTTTATTAATTGAATAATTTTTTACAGTGAGTTAAAAACGTATTTTGCTTCAAAAAAACGAAAATGCGTGATAGGAATCTTTTTCCGAGAATACATTTTACACTCTACATTTCTTTGGAAAATCTAAGTGGCTAATCTTTATCAATATTCTTGAAATTTTGCACTCAATTAGAAGTCACCTGGAAGTACAAACGAAGGACCCGTGGAAGTAAAAATACGTGGAAGTAAAAATTGTTTTATCAATTATTATTGGCCATTTAAATTTTTAGCACATTTTAAAACAGATTTTTAAACACGTTTAAACATATTTTTTGAACACTTTCTTTGATGTGTTTAACCTTCTACATTCAAAATTGAAACGGGAAAAAAACGTAATAAAGAAAACGTGATTTTTCTAAATATTTAATGGCAATTGTCCTGATGAAGATTTTAAGAAAAAATCGAAACCTTTTCACGTCTTAACTTTTCACCATCTACAAATAAATTCATCCTTTGAGCTACTTTGGTTTTTTTTCTCTTGTTTATATTTTTATATATCGTTAATGTCTTTCCACATTTTCCCCAATATATATATATATAATATATATATATATATATATATATATATATATGTGTGTGTGTGGTGTGTGTGTGTGTGTGTGTGTTTAGGCAGCATTTTTTCATTTATGCATGTTGAATTAAACAAAGTGTGTGTGTGTGTGTGTGTGTGTGTGTGTTGATTAAACAAAAGACACATCTCCTGTTTAACAATTTTATTTGTGATCTTTTCAAGTTTTCTAACCAACATTTTAATATTTGGGTGGAATTCGTGGATTAGTCCACCAAAGTTCAGGTTCCGAGTACTTTCGGCACTTCGAAGTGCCATCATCATAAAAAACAAAAACAAACTGGAGCACCTCACCCCTGATGATGGCAAGTGCCGAAAGTACTCGGAACCTGAACTTTGGTGGACTAATTCACGAATTCCACCCAAATATTAAAAAGTTGTCCAGAAAACTTGAAAAATCACAAATATTGTTTAAAAGGAGATGTGTCTTTTGTTTAATTCAACACACACACACAACACACACACACACACACACACATATATATATATATAATATATTATATATATATAATGATTTGGCAGAAAATACCATTTTTTAAAACTAAATTGTAAAACTTAAAACAGGAAAAGTCGCATCGACGTCAGAAATGAGAAAGAGGATGAGACATAGATAGATAGATAGATAGATAGATATAGAGAGAGAGATAGAGAGGGGAGAGAGAGAGAGAATAGGAAAAGAGAGAGAGAGTGGGGGGAAGAGAGAGGGGGAGAGAGTGAGAAAAAAAGGAAGAGAGAGAGATTGGGGAAAGAGAGAGAGAGGGAGAGGGAAAAGGAAAAGAGAGAGAGAGAGAGAGAGGAGAGAGAGGAGAGAGAGAGAGAGAGAGAGAGAGAGAGAGAAATGAAGAGTGGGAAACAGACACAGGTATCTTAAGTATGGAGGCTATTGCTCTTGTGTTTCATCATAATACTCATGATCAGAAAGTACGAGACTGCTAAAAAAAGAATCAAGAATCGGTACAGACTTGTTCAGTCTTTGACTGGACTACCGCCTGAACCTAATCATTTCAATAATTTACTAGCACATCTTATATATAAAAACCATGTGGATTCCCGTGGTGTAATTGTTACCGTTGAAAGAAATGGATAGGGCGAGACAAGTTTAAAAACTGGACGTGGCTGTTTGCATTTCTCATAGAGCTTATACGCTTGGAAATCCCACAATTCTCTCTCAAGCTATGTGTAATTTTTCATCTCCATCGTAAGGCAGACAGTACCCTTTAAACTTTGTTAAGCAACCAGTCTAGGTGGAAGGAAAACTCTGAATTCAAACTTGTCAAACTTCGCTTAAGAAATTGACATTGTGCCACACACTCCTTCTGTGGAAAAGAATTAAACATTTTTTTTCTGAGAAAAAATACATTTTGCGGACCTTCCTTTTTTATAAAATATTGAATTTCTCCCCGTTGGAACCAGAAAACATTTTTATATATATGTATAAATATATATGTTAAAACTAAAGATTTCAAGTGGTACAGCCATACAATAGCACTGACACGGCTAAAGCTTAGAAGAATGTACATAATAAAGAAGAAGAAACTTACCTAAGCAAAGAGTCTATATTCAAACCTGTTAAATTTCACTTAAGAAATTGACCTTGTGTCATATTCTACTTGTATGGAGGTGTTTGGTAAATATTTATATGTTATAAAGAGCTCATGTGGTGCGGCAATATAATAGTACTGACACGGCTAAAGCTTGCATGATAAACTTCGTATTACTTAAGTCTTAAAGGAAAAAAAATTTATCTAGAAAAGAGAAAAAATGTTGCTCATCATTTCTGATCAAGGGAGTGAGTATAGTTGCTGAAGATTTGTTTTTCACAGACAAAAGTGAAAAACCGGGAAAACTCTACTAAACTTAACTGGGCACACACAAAAGAATGTTCGACTTTTGGTGAAGCCATTGGAATGGAACTGACATTTGAAAATCAGAACAAAATGGGAATGGGAGTCGATTTTTGCCAACAGCTTCTTTGTTTTCTGATTGGTTGAAAGAAAATGGGCGGGTGAGGGTGGAGAAGACTGACGAAGGTTCAAGGAAATAGTTCAGATTAACAATGGTGATGTGGGATACAATATCAGGTGTAAAGAGGAAAAATAAAGAAAAACGTTAAAGAATAGGAGAGGGGTCGAGAGAGAGAGTATATAGGGGGAATGAGAGAGAGAGAGAGAGAGAGAGAGAGAGAGAGAGAGAGAGAGAGAGAGAGAGACTCAGAAATGAGAAAGACAGAGGATGAGATAGATGCAGAATGAAAAGAGTGTGAAACAGACACGCACACACACATACAGATAGATAGGGATAGAGTGAAGGAGAAGAGAGAGAAAGAGTGGGAAAGAGAGAGAGAGAGAGAGAGAGAGAGAGAGAGAGAGAGAGAATGAGATATATAGGAGGAATGAAAGAGAGAGAAGAGAGGGATAAAGAAGAGTAGAGAAAGAGAAAGAGAGAGAGAGAGAGAGAGAGAGAGAGAGAGAGAGAGAGGGATGAGACAGATGCAGAAGGAAAAGAGTGTGAAACAGACACGCACACAGACAACACGCAGATAGATAGATAGATAGATAGTTAGAGAGAGAGAGAGAGAGAGAGAGAGAGAGAGAGAGAGAGAGAGAGAGACTCAGAAATGATAAAGGATGAGACAGATGCAGAAGGAAAAGAGTGTGAAACAGACACGCACAACACAGACACACGCAGATAGATAAAGAGAGAGAGAGAGAGAGAGAGAGAGAGAGAGAGAGAGAGAGAGAGAGAGAGGAGAGAGAGAAGAGAGACTCAGAAATGAGAAAGGATGAGACAGATGCAGAAGGAAAAGAGTGTGAAACAGACACGCACACACACACTCAGATAGATAGAGATAGAGTGAAGGAGAGAGAGAGAAAGAGGGGAGAAGAGAGAGAGAGAGAGAGAGAGAGAGAGAAAAAAAAAGAGAGAAAGAGAGTGAGAGAAAGAAAGAAAGAAGATGGAATCTTCTGATTGGTCCGTTGATTATTTGAAACGTCTTAGCGGTCTGGTTTAATAGTTGGGTTGTTATTCTTTGGTCCGGTCGGATAGATAAATGTTGGAGATAAATGCCCAGGTGTATGTGTGTGTGGGTGGAGGGGTGGGAGAGATAATGGTGTTGGATGGGGGAGTGGGGGATGAGACGCATGAGTGCGATGAGAATGATTAATTTTCGTTTTTCCATTCATTAAGTAACCATTCCTTTCACACAGCATAACGTTTCTGCAAATGGCCCAAGATTCGCAGACGGTTGCCACCTTGTTGGACGCGACCATCAGCCGGACCATTTGACTTAGATACTTCCGCTCTCGGCACCCACCACACACCTCTTTATCTCTTCTCTTCACTGACATTCCTTCTATTACATAAGTTCTACATTCTTCTTCTTCTTCTTCTTTGCATTCTTCTTCTTCTGCATTCTTCTTCTTCTTCTTCTAGCTTCTTCTTCTTCTTCTTCTTCTTCTTCTTTGCATTCTTCTTCTATCTTTTTCTTTACATATTCTTCTTCTTCTTCTTCTTCTTCTTCTTCTTCTTCTTCTTCTTCTTCTTCTTCTTCTTCTTCTTCTTCTTCTTCTTCTTCTTCTTCTTCTTCTTTCTTCTTTTTTCTTCTTCTTCTTCTTTAATTCTTTTTTCTTTTCACTTATATCTCTTCTTCTTCTTCTTCTTCTTCTTCTTCTTCTTCTTTATCTTTTTCTTCACTTATATCTTCTTCTTCTTCTACTTCTTCTTACTTCTTCTTCTTTTTTCTTCTTCTTCTTCTTTTCTTTTTTTTTCTTCTTTCTTTTCTTCTTCTTCTTCTTCTTCTTCTTCTTCACTTCTTCTTTCTTCTCTCTCTTTCTTTCTTCTTCTTCTTCTTCTTCTTCTTCTTCTTCTTCTTCTTTCTTCTTCTTCTTCTTTCTTCTTCTTGAACATCATTACCTATTAAGTCTAATGAATATACAAGGTGTTTGCAATGCCGTAGGGTCAGCAAGACGTTGATTTCATGACTGAATGAACATTCAGACATTCACCAATGATTATCATTATTATTAAGAAATGAAGTGAGATAATGATTTCAACCAGGAAGAACATTCGACTTCTTCTAATTGCTGACATGACGATCATCACTAAATAATTATCATTTAACATTTGACATCATTTGTGACGAGGGAAATCTACGACAAATCACATGAAACTTTATTAAACATTAGAAAGTGAAAATGAAAATTCGAGAATTAAGAAGAGAAATTCTAAAGCAGAGAAGATGTTAACAGTAGAGCAATGACAGACAAGATATATACTGCTTTCATTTGGAAGCGCGTAGTGTAGTGGTTAAAGTCATGGGAAATGAACTCGTCGCCCCGAGTTCAAATCCTTGACATGGTAATTGCATTTCACTTAGCGCTAATATCCTTGGGAAAGGTATGAATCCTACTCTCTCTTCCAACTATGGATAGATAGTAGGGAAGATTGGGCTCTTTAGCATTGGTTTGTCAACCGGTTTAGGAGAAGGAAAATTCTGAATTCAAACCTATTGAACTCCGCTTAAGAAATTGACCTTGTGTCACATCCTGCTCGTGCGGAGGGGTTGGTAAATGTATATTGCAAACCTCTAACCCTTTTTATCATATATGTGCTAGATGGAGGTGGCGTTGGTAAATATATATATATGCCATTGTAATTATATTATTAATTAAGTTTAATACTTATGATGAATCTACCATTATTGGTAGGTGTATGGTTGGGGTCTGTTTAATGACATATCAACATTCGTAGATTAATTAATGCCGTCCTCGTAGAAGTCCTTTTAGTTCGATACCAGTCCTCGACAACTTCACATGAGTAGCACAGACTGATAATCTGACAGTCGTTTGGCGCAGCGTTCCACCTCATCAAAGTCAATCTCTCTGACCTAGCGCTAGAATAAAGAGGATAGACTCCCCCACTGTCCGACTGATAGGGACAATAGGCCGTTAACTTTACTAATGAGAGAAGGTTCACAATGTTAAAGAATCTAATGCGATGGAAAACCATTGAGAAATAGGAAGTATATATGGGTAGTGTTGTGAGTTTTATACTTGCCGGATCCCTAAATATTAAGATATTGTAGCATATATGAGAATCTAGTGTATATATGTACCTAACCCGTCCACACGAGTGGGATGTGATACAAGGTCAGTTTTTAAACGTAGTTTAAATTCAATGTTTTCCTAAATGCTCAAAGAATTGGCGAAAGTTAGAAATCTACTTTTTGGTGTCAGTACTTATACCAATGCCAACTTTTCTCGGTTGAATGTTTTCGATATTCAAAAAAAAAGTTGAAAATCGAACTACCTCAATGCAAAACATGTCAGCGTACTGCCACAATGCCATCAACAGCAGGAGGTAAATTTCGCAACGGTTTGAACTGCTTCAATCAACTGATATCATTCTCATCCTTCTCCTCATCATGATCATCATTCATGTCGCGCAAGTTGCATGTATATCCATGACAATCTCTCGCTAACTTTCCCTATCATTCATTGCCCCTGGGAGGTCTTCTGTGCAGAAACCAGCATCCTCGCATAGTTGGTCAATGGTGGATGGCCCACATTTGCATGCCCATGCGTTGCTTCCACAGGAGAACGTCGCTTATAAGCTCGTCCTTGCTTCTCCAGCAGTGTCCTGCATGCCTAATCCGTCTGACTCGGATGGTCTGTGAGATGGGATGCAGGTGGCCATACAGCTGCTTTCTTGTGGGGTGCTGTTTCCACGACTTGTTCAGGACCGCACGCAGCATTTTTGTGCAGCTTCCATCTAGCTTATTCTCAAGGCGTTTTGTTAGGGTCCAAGTGGTGCAGCCATACAGCAGTACTGATATAACCACAGCCTGTTAGAATTGTCGCTTTAGCTTGTCAGTGAGATCGGATTTTCATATGATTGATAATTTTCTGTGGCCGACCATGCCTTTCCTATTCGTGTATACACACCGATAATGTTTTAAAACTTTTTGCTTCGCTCTCGTAGTTTGGAGTCTGCAATCTTTAAAATTGCATATAACTCCACTCAGCTTTTAAACGGATAAATTTACGATAAATTTTCATCCTCTGGGTGTGAGACGCCAATCTTATTTGAAGGATCAAAAAGGCGTGAAAACAATTTGAAATGGAATAGGCATCCGAACGTCGCTTTGTGAGTGGGGGTCTGGAAAAGATGGCACCAGACTTCACTTGTCGACAAAATAGACAAAAATGAAATCAATCACAAAAAGCGACCATTTTTAAACACCTGACGAAATAAGCAATTTCACATGCAAACTAATAAAACTTCATAGCCATGAAATTGCTTTATAGATGTTTAGATAGGAAGACAACCAGATAGATAGGAATATACAGTGATAGATAGATAGATAGATAGATAAGTAGTTTGGTATGCAGGTAGGTGAAGATAGAGATAAGGAGGCAGCCAGATAGATAGGAATATACTGCGATAGATAGATAGATAGATAGATAGGTATATGGTTTGTTTTGTTTTACGGCATATCAACCTCAGTGGGTCATTTAATGCCGATAAACTTTTGGAATAAATCAATTCTTAATGGATAATACAATTTTTTTATAAATACATTTTTCTATTTAACCCATAGATGGGACCCTAACAGGTACTACACTCCTGGCAGAGTAGACCAGGGAGCAATGGTGATGAAAGGGTGCTTACACATTTCAAACTCCAAAACTGGAACCTTACCATCAGATAGAGTTTAAACGTCATTCCCAGGACATGTAGACCGCAGCCACCGCTCTAGCACCATATAATAAAAAGGGGTTGGGACTTGCCATAAGGGCAATAGGGTTGGGAAAATCATATAGGTGCTAGGGCTTGAGTGACCAGCCGATTGATCGGAGGGGGCCTCTCCGACCGCCTGTCTAGCCAAGATAGGGCCAAAGTGGAGTATTGTAAGTCATGAACTGCTCATCCACCTGGGCTCTATCCTTTAGCATCAGGGGTCGCCACCCACGGCCAACAGGTGGCCCCATTGGGGGAATCTTACCCCTCTGCAGAGGTGCAGTCGGTACATTCTAACGTCCCACCGACAGGGCGGAGATAGGTAGGTTGATAGGCAAGTAGGTGAATATAGAGATAAGGAGGTAGCCAGATAGATAGGAATATACTGTGATACATAGAAATATAGATAGATAGATAGATAGATAGGTTGGTAGGCAGGTAAGTGAAGATAGAGATAGGGAGGCAGCCAAGTAGATAGGTATATACTGTGATATATATATATATATATATATATATATATATATATATATATATATATATATATATGAATAGGTTTTTGGTACAAGAGAATTTGTACACATAAAAGTGGAGGAATCATATGTAATTTGGGAGAATATTTATTAATGAATAAGATATAAAATAAATGTGGGGTGGTACACGAAGGCCTTTTCAACCAGTACTTTTCAAGTGATACACCGGTGACGAATAAAAATCAGATTGTACAAGAATTTTGTAAAGAAACGAATGGGGGTGAGCCAGAGGGGGACAACAACAAAAAAAAAACAAAAAAAGAAGAGGGGGAAAGAGGGGGGTATGTATGAACCTTAGGTAGAAACAGGGTTGGAAGTGTCTTCCAATAAATAGAGGGGGTGCTTTGGAGTTGTTTGCACAGAGTAGGCCCGGAAAAAGGAGATGTAAACATCTTCAAGGATGGTTAAATGCTGTTTTGACCTAGCTCTGTGCAAAACAGAGAAGCACTCGTCTGAATAGTCCCTTCTACAAGCATTATTTTGATTTTTTCGGGGGTAGCTACATCTCATCGAAAAAAAAAAACATGTCAATATAAACATAGGAAAAGTATGGACTGCTATTGAAAAATGGAAATCTGATATGTCTGATAAAAACAGGAATTCTTCCAAGCTGTATTCGTATCAGTACTACTGTACAGTTGCACCACTTGGACTTCAGCAAAACGGTTGGATAAAAGGTTAAATAGAAACTAAACAAGGATGTTGCCTGCAGTATTGAATAAATCATGGAACCAGTACCCCATAAAAATCAGCTGTACGGACACTTACCTACTATCCCACAAACTATTCAGATAAGACGAACAAGACATACTGGAGAAGTAAGGAAGAATTCAAAGGTAACGTTCTACCGTGGACACTCAAACATACGAACACTTGGTGTTATCCGACCAGTTAAAACATACATAGGACGTGAGAACACTACATGCCGTGCTGAGGACGGACCAGGAGTGATGATCGATAGGGACAGTTGAAAGAGAGAGAGAGAGAGAGAGAGAGAGAGAGAGAGAGAGAGAGAGAGAGAGAGAGAGAGAGAGTATAGGGAATACGAAATGAGGAGATGAAGAGAAATAACAAGACACAACTGTTTTGAAGTATAGATCAAGACTTTATTCATCTGCCCGTTAAGTCTGAACGCTAGCGTCCAGACGCTCAGAACTTTTTATTTATTTTAAATCCCCACAATACATGCCCACCCAAGTAGCGGAGCTACGGTAAGGATGCATCAGTGAGTTTTTTTTTTTTTGTAAGGTGTGCGTAAGGTTATAGTGGCCTGTAGCGAGGGAATTTTTCTCTGGCTAAAAAGGACCAGCTATACCTCTGTAGGGTTGTGTATGTGAAAGTCAAACGTGTGTGTTATTTAAATTTTTTTTGTCGTTTTTGTCACGTCGGGTTCACCAATTTATAGGGAATACGAAATGATTTGATGAAGAGAAATAAAAAGATACAACTGTTTTGAAGTATAGATCAAGACTTTATTCATCTGCCCGTTAAGTCTGAACGCTAGCGTCCAGACGCTCAGAGCTTTTTATTTATTTTAAATCCCCACAATAGAGAGAGAGAGAGAGAGAGAGAGAGAGAAGAGAGAGAGAAGAGAGAGAGAAGAGAGAGGTCAAAGGAATCCGTGATTGTCATGGCAATGAAGATGATTTACACATAGCTGGCTGGAGAATGTTGGATTCATAACCTCCCCGGTATTGACGCGATATGACAAACGCAAATAGCCTGGTCAAGGATTTGAACTGAGTCACTTCTTCTGCTTCCTATGCCGATAACCGTTACACAGGGTGCACCACGTGTAATGGTTATCTAAATGTTCACATGGCCTTGCTTGAGCCAGACTGACTTCCAAAGCGCCGAGCAAAGACATCTTAGTAGCGACTCACCTTAGAGATAGCCAACTTCTTTGCCTATCTCTAGAGAGACTCGATTTAGTAACATTTTCAATTCTCACTTCGAATGAACGCCAACCCTTCAATTTCTCCTACGTCATTCTGTGCCCTCTCTTGCACCCGTCCGCTGCTCGGGCTCTCGCCAGATTCACAGCCTTTTGTCAATTCCCGCGCCGAAAGTCTCCAGCGTTTCATCTTGTCTTTTCCGACATTTTTCCCGCCGTATAAACGGGATTGGCGTTTTTGCGACGAAGACGCTGTATTAATAGCTCATCACAGACGGCTTTTCAATCGGCACAAAAAGATTCAGAATTCTTCTTTCTCTTCTGACAATTCCACTTTAGAATTCATTTTCTATTTAAAGTTTTTGTTTGTTTGGTTGTTTTTCCTTACTCCGATCAGTTTTCTTGTGTTTCGACAAAGAACAAACAATGACAGAAGATAAAAGCAAATTAATTTATTTCGCTCTATTTTTCTCATTCCATTTAAATCGACGTTTTCTTTTGCAATCAAAAACAACAAACACTTCTTTTATGGCTTACGTCAACTTGATTATTTGTAATTTTTTAAATATCAAAATATTCATGCACTTATGTGCATCTTGTGCGTAAATATGCCCCTCTCTCTTTGTTTCTTTCTATCTCTCTCCCTTTTATATATATATATATATATATATATATATATATATATATATATATATATATATATATATATATATATATATATATATATATATATATATATATATATATATATATATATATATATATATATCCAATTTGTACGTCTTTCAACATTTGTCAAGTGAATTTCTCTGAAGAGATTGACCGAAAAAAATAAAAAATAAATAAAATTAAGACATAAGGGTTCCCTAGTTTTTCTTTTTTAGAAATTCAATATTTTATACGCTTTTTCTTCTTAAAAAATTCTGTACCTACAAAAAACTTTATATATATATATAATATATATATATATATATATAATATATATATATATATATCATATCATCATCATCATCATCATCATGTCGCGCTGTTAGCCAGATATCCATGACAGTCTCTCTCCATCCGTCCCTATCGTTCATCATTCTCTGGAGGTCCTCTATGCAGCATCCTGTATCCGCGCATAGCTGATCAATATACGCCTTTGCTGGTCGGCCCACAATATATATATATATTATACAGACGCATATATATATATATATATATATATATATATACATTTATCATACACATATCTATTTATTTATTAAACACACATATGTAGATATATTATATACACACACACACATATATATATATATATAAATATATTAGATACAATTTACACATACAGATTATAATCTGCACATACATATTACAATTTGTATATATATATTTCTCTCTCTCTCTCTCTCCTCTCTCTCTCCTCTATATATATATATATATATATATATATATATATATATATATCATAAGCAATTTACACGCAGATACGCATACACACACACACACACACAATATATATATATATATATATATATATATATATATATATAATACACAATTTACATGGTAAGAAATTGTCTTGGGCAGAAACATACTCACACGCGTGCATTCACACACACACACATATATGCACAAACACACGCACATAAATAAACACACACACTTACACTCACAAACACCCACACACCCACCACCACACACACACACACACACACAGGTATTGATTCATTTCTATTGATCATATTTCTTAGATAAGATTTTTGCGAAAGTAATTTTTTTTGCGATTTAGGTGAGGATTGAGAATTCACTAAATTATTTCGTTAAGATGAGAAATCCTTTGGCGTTCCCTGATGTCTGCAGTTTCTAATTACAACGCATTTAGTGAGTCTTCCTTTTTTATCTATCTATCTATCTATCTATCTATCTATTACTTTCCTTTTAATTATCATTTTCACTTTCTCTCTTTCTCTTTCCTCCTCTCTCGCTGTCGGTCATAGAATCCAGTAAAAATGCAATTTCGGTCAGACACGAGGTTCCACAACAATAGATCGGTGTCATGAAAGGATTATTGATTTGAAAGTAAAAAAAAAAAAAATAACCGAGCAGAAATCGATCTTTCATATAAACGAATTTTCTTTTCGATTTTTTTTTTTTTTTTGTTTTTTGATCATTAATATTCGAACTGATTATTAATTCCAAATTTCAGTTGACGAATCGAACAAGTGAAAAGTGCACATGTTCTTAGAAATATTCGATGACCGATGCATATATTAATTTATTGGTTGATTGATTGATTCTAACGGTTTTTCAACCCGTCTAGGGTTATTTTATGCCTCAGGAAGTAGACTTCGTTCATATTTACATTTCTTCTTAATGATAACTTAAAGCGACAATTAGCCCAATGTCTAGTATTTACAGCTGCATAACTTAGACCCTACTGAAGGGCATTGAGAATAAACTCGATAATGGTTGCACAAGATTAGCGTGTGCGGTCTTAAATAAAGGGCAGTTGTGTGTATGTATGTCCGTCTATCTATACATATATAAACGCAGTTGTGTGTATCTTTATGTCCGGATGAAACTTCAAAATAAAACAATTAACGAGAAAGTAAATATATACACATTAAATATCATCAGGGCATGGTTTTTGAGCAAAAATAATGATGATTTGAATTACTTCTTTTTGCATTTAGTTTTTTCTTTTCGTAATGTTTTCAAGTCAGTGCACTTTTCGATTTAAAAAATAATCTACTATACTTAGTATAGTATATCCTTTTTATCAAATTGTTATCAAATTTATAGTATAGTATATAATTTAACATTTGATCGCCTACACTTTTAATTAATAATGTTATTTTTTTAAAAGATTATTTATCGTTTTACATTAATTTGATTACTTTATTACATTTTTTTTTGGTTTTGAAATATTAATTTGAAATTTAGCAAACAACACCCAACAAGAAAGCAGTTTATACGGCCACTTTCGAACTAACAATTCGAGTAAGAAAAACAATACATTCTGGATACTGCTGGAGAAGCAAGGACGGTCTCATAATGACGTTCTTCTGTGCGACTACTATAAAAGGGATGGAGCACTCTATGGCAGCCTTTACATACATACAAATGTGTGTATTAAAACAGTTAAAATCCCCTTCGCATTCTGTAGGTGACGATAGCCGAGCGATTAAGCTGTCCGACTGATGCTGAATCGATCGGGCTTCTATCCCGGCTGTAGGTAGCTTACAAATGTCTAGCCACACAGAAGAGAAATATATATATATATATTATATATATATTATATATATATAGAGAGCGAGAGTATGTGTGTGAATGTGTGAGAAATAGATAGATAGAGAGAGAGAGAAAGAGAGAGTATGTGTGTGAATGTGAGAAATATATATATATATATATATATTAGAGAGAGAGAGAGAGAGAGAGTATGTGTGTGTATGTGTAAGAAATAGTAGATAGAGAGAGAGAGAGAGAGAGAGAGAGATGTGTGAGAGATAGATAGTTAGATAGATAGATAGATAAATAGATAGAGAGAGGAGAGAGAGAGAGAGAGAGAGAGTATATGTGTGAGAGATAGATAGATAGATAGATAGATAGAGAGAGAGGAGAGAGAGAGAGAGAGAGAGAGAGAGAGAGAGAGAGAGAGAGAGACCCCTCGCTTTATAAAGGTCGGACATATAATTCTTCGATTTTACAATTCGATGATATCAATTCACATTGAACAGTTATCGAACCTTAAAAAAAAACAATTCTTTCCTTTTTCATCGAGGAAATTCATGTGGGTCACCAATGCTAAACGATTCAGTGTTGAACTTACCATAATCTTTCTTCCTTTATATCTGTCGTATTTTTAAAACCCATTTCTTCTACCCCTACACTCCACCACCACCACCACCACCATAGAACGATGAATATAAATGAGACAAGTTTGAAAAAAGACGCACTACAACAGAGCAGATATACAAACCAGAATGATATCAAATTATGAACATTAGAATTTCGTTATCTCAAGTTTCATGCGGTGTGCACAATCATCAGACGGAAAAGTTCTGGTCTGATGATTGCATTGATAACGCAAAGAACAAACACATCAATTTTATTCTGGGCCTGTCTCCATACATCGACTGGGATACCTCGCCTGATAGAATGACTACCAAGCTAGAATAGCAGTCTGTTGCTCTTGATTTCAATTCTCACTGGGTGCCCAATACTTGAGCCCTTATGCCGAACAAGGTCAATTTTAGTAAGTTTGTGGGGATTAAAATAAAATTAGAATAAAATAAAAATAAAAAGATTAACAAACTAAAAAAAAATTGAGTTTGAAAAAAATTGAGTTTGAAAAAATGTTTATATCCGTTGGATTTGATTCTATTCATTTGTGTTTATTATAAAACAAAGTTTTTAGTCTGAAATTCACTATAATGAAAACTTAATTTAGGAACATATCGGTCTTAGTAGATTAATCAAAATTTCTAATCTAACACTTTTCATTTAAACTTTAAGAGAGATATGTTAAATAAACATTGAGTGAAAATGTCATATTAACTTTATTCAATTAACTTCACTCAAAGCTAATTTAATATTCTCTAAAAACCAAAAAATTATGCTTAATGATAAACCTTTTTGTCTATTGCTGTGACGCAAAAAATGTAAGTTTATTATTAAGTGTTATATGTATATGTTTTTAAGAAGTAAAAAGTTATGTTGATTTTTTGCTATAGTTCTTATCAATCCTACTGTATATAACGTTTTACATCTTAAAATTGAAGAAAATTGTAATTTATCAAATATTTTATTACGGAAAATGTTAACATCAGTATATTGTTAGGTTTAATTTTTAGAAAAATCTTTAAGTGAATTTTATTTAAAAATAGCATTAAGTTTCATTAATATTTTCGCCTATGATATTGTTATTTATAAAAAAAAAAAAAATATATTGAAAAATATTGAAAAATATATCTAGAATAAATAAAACCAAAACGTCTTTGGCATAAAATAGCCCAACAATAGTTGACATGTCATAAAATCCAACCAACAACCATCATACTACCAATAATACCAAACCATATCATAATATCATCAGGTCCATCAACAGTTTCATTTGTGAAAAGTACATTGGTTTCTTTAGAAAAAAAACCTGCGAGCATGTGCGTGAAAAAGGACCCACTTGTGACCCCCAAGATAATCTCTCGGCCATTAGGACTTAGGCCTATCTGGTGCGAGACACGACTACTGGTCAGGAAGGAATTTCCTTACCATGTGGTGGCCATGACCATAAAGCCTAAATCATAAAACCACCTTTTGTCTTTGACCCTTCCTCTTTCTTCCCTTGTGGTGGCCATTATCTGAGAATAAAGCCTAAATCATAAAAAATATATTTTGTCTTTGTCCCTTCCTTTTTCTTCCCTTAAATTCCTTTTTCAGTACGATCATCAAATAAGATGGGGTTAAAAGCAAACCGTAGGAATACGCACCAGATATAACCACAACCACCTTTAAACTTAAAACCTTAAACCTCTTGCCACCCAACAAATGACAATCCATTGATGATTATTTTGATATTTAAAAAAAAATACCTGAAGCTTCTAAAAGTGGGAGTTTATTTGTGAAGGCAACACCCAGGCAAGGAATGAGTAATGACAGAGTCGACTGGTGAAGACACTTTTATTTACATAAATACGGGAGTTGTCACTTATTCTCCTGTCTCACAACTGGTCTTCAACGTGAAACTACAATAGAATACAAAGGACTATGTAGTTTCTCTAATACACAACTAATAAAATTGAAAAAAGGAGGAAAAGTTCCACGCAGACACTAACCTTCTTGTCTCCTCGGTTCCTGCCTGCTAAAAGACTTTAAAACTAGCGATACACACACATGTGACTTTTACCGGTGTCGAACGGTGCTTGTACCCACGCAATAGGATGGCCGAACAAAACAAGGGAGATAATTATTTACATTATTCTTAAAATGTGATAACCATGACAATACCTTGTTCTAATTGTATTTTTGTCATTTAAACATTGTAGTTCATTTAGCCAAAAACAAAATAAATAAAATTATTCTAATCAATTATTATTCTAATAACTCCATTGTGATCTATTAGATTTCCATATGCCTCAGTTGATTGAGCTATCTTTATTAACGCATTGCCAACCAAATTTCTCCCACGGCTGTACCAAATTTTCTTGGTACTTTTTACCTGTTTGATGGGATATTTCAAAGTTCACAATACATTCACCACAGAACTCATTCTATTTAAATAAAGCTATATTATCATTATAATCTGAGTCTTTTTCAGTGTGAACAAGTAACACATGCGTGAGCCACTGCCAGCGGTTTACGGTAGGATCACAGTGAGTTTTTTCAGTGTAAGTAGCCAATTTGATCGGCTTAAAGTAGGTAAAGAGTTAAATTCTAAAATAATTGATTAGTTAAAAGTTGAAGTTAATAGAAAACAAAATAAAATGATGTTATGATATTTCTTTTCTCTCAAAATAAAAGGAAGAGTATTTTGCGTTATTTCAGGGACCAATAAAATAAAAACAACCTTAACTGAGATTCGAACTCGTTGATCCATTTCAGTTTCAGTGCTTGGAACCGTATCACTACTCAAACTCTGGTTTCGACCAAACTCTGGTTTCGGTGGCTTCGGCCTTGGGCCGTAAAAGCTAACAACGTTGATCCCAGGGGATCTTCCCACAGGCAGCACCTATTCCCTTGATTTAAAGAGATAGGGCTGGGTTTATTGCCCAGAGCTTCGGTTCGTGAATGACCACATTAATATGGCCTTGTGCCTGACACGTATACTAGGATACGTGTAACACATTACTCTAAGGTCATTTAGTACAGGTCTTCATAACTGGTTAATATTTGTTTGTTTATTTGTGTGTATTTTTTGTGTTGTTTTACAAATCGGTTTTACCAAATTACTTCAAATTTCTTTCAAGTCAGTTTTATCACAGAAGTTAACGAGAAATAAGGAAAATATTTTTGAATTTGGGAGTGTATTGCCAATTCAGTTAATTGGAGCAGAGATGGGCGTGTTACTCGTTACTTTTGATCAAAAATTAATTAATTTTATATCCAAACATGAAATATTTTTGTGAAATATTTCTTGATTCATTCATAAACATTCCTTCAAAACTTTGATTGGTTTGATTTCTTTGTTTAATGGCATACGAACATTTTGTGGGTTATTTATTGCCAAAGCCATTCTTACAGAAGAACACAAGTTCTATCTGGTCTAGTGTTTTTCTGCTGATCCCGTCAATAGGCAACTCTATCTACTTTACATACTTTTTTATTCTACCATCTCCCCAACTTTGTGTAAATACTTGGGCAAATTAGGGTTTCTAACCTTGACATTGCAACCAGTCTAAGAAAAGGAAAACTCTGAATTCAAACTAGAAGTACTCAATTTAAAACAGATTTTGTGTCACATCCTGCTTTTAGCTTATTGGTTGAGTAAATACTTGCTATCACTTGTTCTCTAATGGGGCTAAAAAGAATCCGTGAATCGTTGTTACGATTTTTGTGGTCATTTTGTGGTCTTCGATTGAGAGCACTGTACATTGGAGATACCTTGTGTTAATCAGAGGCTGATTCTTAGTGAGGAAACATTTGGTTGTTCCTCGGTGTCGCTTAGTGTTGGGTAGAATCCTTTGGTTCCTCGGTGTCCCTTAGTGTTGGGTAGAATCCATTGGTTGTTCCTCGGTGTCCCTTACTGTTGGGTAGAATCCTTTGGGTTGTTCTTCGGTGTCCCTTACTGTTGGGTAGAATCCTTTGGTTGTTCCTCGGTGTCCCTTACTGTTGGGTAGAATCCTTTGGTTCCTCGGTGTTGCTTAGTGTTGGGTAGAATCATTTGGTTGAGCATAGTCCTTGGTTGCAGATCCGTTCGTCCGTGGCGAATACGTACCAATGGGCGGCTTTCAAGATCGGCGATTAAGTAGTTTACTAACCACGTATTCGAGCCTTTGATTTGTTGGCTTTAATCTACGCAGAGTCTATAAGTTGAGTGGTGGACTTCAGCACACCTTATAAAACACAAACTGTTCCAACAGTTGTAAAACCATGATTGATGGAAGTAGACAAAAACGTCGTTGATATTTATTCAAATGTTTTATCAATTGTTTTCTCCGAGCCGACTCTCATGGTGAGGGTCTTTTGACTGCCACTTTCGCAGGAGGGAGAAAGAAATACGTGTTGCATACTGAATTATATAATTTCCCTTTTCCCAGATTTCGCTCTTTCTAGAAATTAAGCTCTTCAAGCTGCAAATATCTGAATCGCTAATGCAAATCCTAGAGAAGGTGGCACGAGGGACTGACCTCTATGTCAACTCAAATAAAATGGATTTTATGTGTTTTAAACAAGATGAAGACATATCCACCCAGCATGGTAAACCCCTAAAATTAGTAGATCAGTTCACATATGTTGTCTACCTATTATTTTGGGGTATATACAAGGTGTGTCAAAAAAGTATCGAGATTCTTTTGTAATTTTTGACGCACTTTGTATTTAAAAAAATAAGGTTCCATTCATTGTTCATTTCTATCTTGGTAAATACAACTTCAAACTCGGCACTTTTATGACACACCTTGTACATTATGAAGAGGGAGACATCTGTTTGCATTCTATTCTCGTATGAGAGGCACCAGGGGCTGTGCCCTCATATTTAATATTTCATTTCGTCTGTACTTGCTTTCTGTGTAGATGGGCTGGTATTTCTCATTACCGTAACTTCTTTTATTTCTTGAGTACTATTAGCTTTCATGTTGTGTAGCTTGGTTTGGTATTTCTTGTTTCTGGCTGATCTGACTTTCTGTCTATCGGTCTTGTTCTGGATTTTTTGTTCCGGGCGGTTTCTGCCAACTTCTCTTAACTGGTGTCTCAAGATGCTGGTAAGGTTCTCTGGTTCCATTTCTTCTCATATATGGGTTATGCCTTGGTTGGTGAAGTTTTTAGAGACAAACTCAAAACACATATTTTTGTGAATTCACATTTTATTCATTCTTAAACACCAGGCATCAAGCCACACGTGACTGATCCGGTAACTCCTTACAATGTGGATTCTATCAGCAGACTAGCTGATACAAAAAGCCTTTCTCACAGTCGCCTTGTAACCGGAAATCGAGGTTAGCTAAGTTCAATCAATCTACATGCTCCAACCACTAAGTCTGAATTCAAACAACATTTAATTCAAATTTATTTTCTACACTAACCGTCCAAAAGCGACGGCACACCCATCAATATATAACACATAGTTAGGTAGTAATATCTCATCTACAGAATGCGATATCAATATACACATAAGAAAGGCAGGAACTGCTATAGACTGATTATCGATTATATGGAAATTTGCTCTCTCTTATAAGATAAAGCAGGAATTCTTCCAAGCCGTTGTCGTATCAGTGCTACTATACGGTTGCACCCATTTGGAAACGAAGTGCTAAGAGAAAAAACTAGATACAAGCTACTTAAGTATACTGCATGTTGTCTTACAAAGATCTTGGAAACAGTCCCCGGCAATAAAATAGCTGTACCGCCATTATCCACTTTATTACACAAACCATCAGAGTAAGACGAACAAGACATACTGCACGCTGCTGGAGAAGCAAGTACCCGAGACTCTCTATCCTCATCATTCAATCTTTTTCCCATCACGTGATTCTCTTACAACTAATTAAATTGTATCCCATGGTTCTTATTGACTGAGCTTTCCTGTCACGGGAGAATCCACCCAGAAAAAAAAACTGCCTTCCTCACAATATCTTAATTTACCGGTCGTCGATGAAAAAAAGATCTCCTTCGCTTGTCCTTGAAATCTAGGGTCATACTCTCACTACTGCCTTTATAGTGGTTAAGCATATATTAGAACAGTGCATCGATGAATGACAGAGGGGTAAAAATTTCGAGATGCTTTAGTGTATACGATAGGCCCCTGAAGAAGATCGAAGGTTACAAAAGTCGAAACTTTGTCACTATAGTAACCATGCAGTTAAAATAAATCAGTATATAATAATGATACTTCCTTGTCTCAGGGTGTGCTTTATCTTTAATATGATAGTTAACTACATCTGATGGTACGACTACAGTTCTGAAACTATGGGCAGTTTGAAGTAGCCCTCCAAGCTCTACTAACCCTGAGTGGAAGTACTTGTTAAGGTCAAAACCACGGGTCAAATAGATCCGTTTGATAATTATTAGTATTGGATAGAAATACGTGTAAACATATGCAAACGTGGGCTGCTCTCTCGTAAGATAATAAGAACAAGGGAGAAGCTCTGGTAGATGGACCAAAGGACAAGGAAACTCATGATCATAGACAAGGCATAGACTGACTATATGGGCCCAGAAAAGAAAGGGAAACAGCTCTCGCCAATATTGAAGATAGTGTAGATACGACAATCCGAGCACTAATAAAAGTAAGGAAAGACTAATTGCAGCAGCCAGAAAAAACAATTGCAACATATTGACAAGCAGAAATACATCAGAAACTAAAAAGAAAAAGAAAAGGAAATTGGAAGAAAAACAACTACAGGGGTACATCAAGGGTCAAACTCAAGAGATACCACATCAGAAGACATGGATATGGCTAAATAGAGGACATCTCAAACAGAGATTGAATCTCTTATAATCGCAGCACAAGACGATGCTATTAAAAAACAATAAAGGCAAAAATGAATAAGACACAACAGAATAGCAAATGCAGAATGTATGGAGAAAGACACAAAACGGCCAATCATATGATAAGCAATTACAGCAAACTAGCACAAAGGGAGTACAAGGCTAGGCACGATTCGGTGGAAAAGGTAATCCACTGGGAATTATGCAAGAATTTCAATTTTCACCAGACAACTAAAATTTTTATATGCACAAGCCTGAACCTGTCCTGGAGAATGAGATGCATAAAATTTTCTGGGACTTCGAGGTACAGACGAATCACCTAATTCCGACCAGGAGTCCGGGCCTAGTGTTGATTGACAAGAAGAAGAGAACCTGTCATCTCGTAGATTTTTCCGCCCCGGCCGACCACCGAGTGAATATGAAAGAAAGCGAAAATGTAAAAAAATACTTAGACCTTGCCAGAGAATTGAGAAAAATGTGGAATTGTGAAGGTGAAGGTCGTACCAATTGTATTAGTGCTCTTGGAACGGTCTTCAAAGCTTTGGAAAAGAATTTGGATGAATTAGAAATCAGAGGAAGAATGGGGACCACCCACACTACATTACTGTTAAGATCAGGGGAGACCTGGGGAGACTTGCTGTCATTTTGCCTCCAGTGAACCACCGACTACGGCAGGTGTGAAAAACAAGGATAAATACCTGGACCTTGTCAGAGAATTAAAAAAGCTGTGGAACATGAGAGTGAAAGTGATACCAATTGTAGTTGGTGCACTTGGAACGGTCCCAATAAACATGGATACAAGACTGGAGGCTCTGGAAACCAGAGGAAGAATTGAGACCATCCAGACCACTGCACTGCTTCAATCGGCTAATATACTCAGAAGAGACCTGAAGACCTGAGGAGACTTGTTGTCACTTAGACTCCAGTGAAATACCATCAGCTAACTTCTGATGTGAAAAACTTAAAAGTAGTGAAAATAATAATAATAATAATAATAATAATAATAATAATAATAATAATATAATATAGTTTTTCCATTCCAGGATGTAAAAGAGTGAAGATAAAAGTAATCAATTCTTGCAGAGAGCTGAATAATCCGTAGCACATGAGGGTAGTAATGATATCAATTGTAGTTGGGCTTGGATAGATGTCTGCAGGAATTTAAACAGAATAGATAAACTCTCTTCAGTTCGTCTGTAAGATTAGATTATAACATGATTTTTAGCCCCCCCCAAAAAAAAAAAAAAAAAAAAAAGAATAAAACAAACAAAAAACAACAAAAAAAGGAAAGAATTCTTCTGATTTACGATTTGAAAACAAAACCCCAGATTCGAAAATGAAATCGAAAATTAAATGATTAACAATTAATTAAAAATAATTAAAACGGATTCATTTGATATTCATGTCAAATGGTTGTCAGTATTTTTTACTCTTTTAATACGGGATATATATAAGAATATATTAGAGCAGGCTTATAAAGAATATATTACAGCATTATTATATATAAGAATATATTAGAGCAGATTTATATAGAATACATTACAGCATTCTTATATATAAGAATATATTAGAGCAGACTTATATAGAATATATTACAGCATTATTATATATAAGAATATATTACAGCAGGCTTATATAGACGAACATATTACAACATGATTATATAGAAGAATATATTAGAGCAGGCTTATACAGAATATATTAGAGTATTATTATATATGAGAATATATTAGAGTATGCTTATATATAAGAATATATTACAGCAGGATTATATAGAAGAATATATTAGAGCAGGCTTATATATAAGAATATATTACAGCAGAATTATATAGAAATATATATTAGAGCAGGCTTATATAGACGAATATATTACAACATGATTATATATAAGAATATATTAGAGCAGGCTTATATAGAATATATTAGAGTATTATTATATATGAGAATATATTAGAGTATGCTTATATATAAGAATATATTACAGCAGGATTATATAGAATATATTAGAGCAGGCTTATATATAATATATTACAGCATTATTATATAAAAGAATATATTAGAGTATGCTTATATATAAGAATATGTTACAGCAGAATTACATAAAAGAATATATTAGAGCAGGCTTATATATAAGAATATATTATGATTATTTATAAGAATATATTACATCAATATGTATATAAGAAATAATGCTGCATGAATTATAATAAAGAATACATTACAGCATGAATTTTAGCGAAAGTAAAGCAAAAACCAAACCCGAAAAGAATTTTTCTGCCTCGTGATTTGAAAACGAAACCTCAGAATCGGCAAATCGAAAACTCATGTTCACGTGCTTAACAATGTTTCTATTTTTGTTTTGTTTTTGTTTCAAATCTCAAGTAATTAAAACGGATTCATTTGACATTCCTATTAAAAGGTTGTCAGTGTTTTTTTACCCTTTTAATTAGACATTTAACTTTTAGTTTTTCAATCAAGTTCCTCCATCTTTTTTTCTCCAAGAAAATTTTGTGTTGCCATTTTTATCAGTTCTTTAGATCTATTTTTCATTTTTTAAATCTGTTTTTATTAGCTTTTTTTTTCATTTTAAAGGAAATTCTCATGAAAGCTTTCATCAAAATGTATCCATTGAAAAGATGAAACCATTAAAATCCCAAACAATAATAATGAAAAAATATTCGTCTTTGCCCAAATAAGGAAATTCATGAATTTCAATTTTTTTAAAATTCGTGCCTAATATCAATAATAATCTTTTTGGAATGATTTTATTCCTAATCAGATTTGCCGTTCTTCCAAGAATATTTTAATATTTGAACCAGATCACCAAACAAAGAGACAGGGAAAAAAGTAAAAGGAGTGTACGTTATAAAAACAAGAAAGTTTCTCTAACGCTAGTCTTAAGCTGCCTCTGCTATGTGCCAAATATTCTACGAAAAATACTTATATACATCTGAATTCAGAATCATTCCTTCTAAAACGGTTGTCCTACTGAGTGTAGAGAACTCAATCTTACCTCCTATTTTATCTATAGTCGGGAGTGGAGAAGAAAAGAGAGATACATAGTTTACCCAAGGGTATTAATACAAAGTGAAACATAAACACCTACATCCTGAATTTGAATTTGATTCACCAATTCCATTTTCTATCGATTCTGACATTTTGTTTTCTTAGGTGCATCAGGTCGATTCTTGGAATTGAGCTGGATAAATGGCTTCTCTTTTCTTCTGGATCTTCTTGTTGGTTTTTCTCTTGTCTTGATCTTGTTTTACGTCGTTGATATTTTTTGATTAACGAACACAAGACAATGTTATATTTTTTAGAGCTCATATTTTATTTTATAATATTTTATAATTCATAATTCAACATTTTAACCAGACACCCGCAAACAAAGAAACGGGAAAAGAAAGTGAGAAAAGTGTACTGGATCTACTTGTTGGTTTTTCTTGATTGCGTCGTTGTGTTACATAATTATTAGATACCTAATATTTATGTGCAATAGTGTAGAAATCAAAATGACCTTTATAAGCTGCAGCCCATGACCTTGAAGGATTTGAATGACAAGGCTTGACCTGTCCTGATCCTTCCTTCTGGTGGATACCGTGAGAATCGGTGGAGGAGACCCTCTTCCGGTTTAGATTAGAAATAGATTTTAGTCAGTCGGTGAGAAACCACGACGGTCGTGAGTCGTATTATACACGCGGTCGACTCGAACTGCGCAGGTAGTCTGGTGGGGGATTTCGAGAATAAAATTAAATCGGAGTCTTGTGTTATTACCTCTAAAAACTAACAATGACACAGGGCTTCTGATAAAGAGAAATCCCCAATAGAAGACCAGACCCGAAGTCCCCAAGAGAAGTCCAGACCTTAGAAGATTCCAGACCAAAACAGGATGTTATAAGATTCCAAAGACGGCCAGAAGAATAGAGCAAGAAAGAAGTAAGTAAAGAAGTAAAGAAGAAGGGTATGCAACAGTTGATATTTTTTTGATTAACGAACACAAGACGATGTTGTTTTTCTTTAGAGCTCTTATTTTATTTTATAAACCCAGATGAAAACAAACACACATCAAAAATTTAGCACCGAATGGTCAGGCGCCATATTACCTCCGTCCCATTCGGTTCCCATCCAAAAACTGATTTTATAATGATCTATTATGATATTCTTCTATTTAGCATCTTCTAAGCTCATCGGGGATTAGCGATCGTCTATCTGGGTATCTCTACTGGGTAGCTGGTTTCTTTTCTGTTCTTCTGGATATTCTTGTTGGGTTTCACTTTGTCTTGATGTCGTCTTGTGTCGTTGTTTTCTTTAGAGCTCTTATTTTATTTTATGAACACAGATAAAAAAAAAAATAAACGCGTCGAGAATTTGGTACTGAATGGACAGAGGCTATATTGCATCCGTCCCATTCGGTGCCCAGCCCAAAACTGATTTTCCAAACTAAATTTCTCATGTGCCGATGTGAGCAAAGGGTTAAAATCTTGTCAATCAAATTACTCTGTACTTTTCCATGGAACCTTTTTTAAAGAATTTTATTACACTATAATACATAATTGATAAGCAGCCTATCAGTTATACAACACACACACACACACACACACACACACACACACACACACACACGTATATATATATATATATATATTATATATATTATTTGACGGCATATAAGACGCACCCCCATTTCAGCAGGTCACATCCACGAAATAAAGTGTTTAGTGTATTTAAGCATATATTGTCGAAAACAGTCTAGCTGTGCATTACACAACCAGAAACATAGCTGTGTAAAAGCAATTTAGCAGTACAGGCAAACAATACGCACACACAAGACATATCAATAGAAGGAAGAATAATAATAATAATAATAATAATAATAATAATAATAATAATAATAATAAATAGGTCTACGGGAGGTCTCAAACTTCACCTAACGATGTATAAGACGCTGGGCAATTTTTTTAGCCAAAATGTTGGAATAAAAGTGCGTCCTATGTGCCGTCAAATACAGTATATATATATATGTCAGACGATTTGCGAATTTTTTCTTGGCTTCAAGAGTTAAAATAACTTTATCATCTTTATGATCGTTCCCTCATAGAAAAAATTGGTTATACATATTTGAGCATGCGCACATCTAATTTATCAAACGTCAGAAACTAATCGTCTCAATGTTCAAATATTTATGGCAGATTCTGTGTATATAAAGAACGGGATATAAATTATAGTCAAGTCAACATTTAATATGAAAAAAAAAGACTATTTAAACTTAACATTGACTACTCTCTTAGTTCAGTCACCTCTTTTGTGTGGTTTTGCGTGAATTTGCAGGTGCGTTACCATTTTGTTTAACTGAAAGTGTGATACTTGAATATATTCATATATATATATCTATATTTGAAAAATAGATGGAAATTAATCCGACAGTATGAAATTTAACATTTAACATAACATTAATCCGACAGTATGAAATTTAACATTTAACATATCATTTTTCAAAATGTTAAATTTCATATATATATTTTTAATTTTTATTACACACGTAAGCTTTTTTTTTTTCCCTCGGTGTCATCTCATCCTTTGAAAAAATGTCTACAGAAAAAAATGCCAGCACAATGTGTAGCCAGAAAGGCAAAGAAATACCATCTAAAAGGATCCTGATAAATGACCCTACACAGATGCCTATGGACTATAGCACTACCTCCGGGGGTTCGATTTTTTCCACCACTCCTGGAGGTAGGCATAAAAAAAATGATCATGTTTGTTGTTTTGTATACATGTTTATCTTTACATACAAACACACACACACACACACACACACACACACATACACACTTTTTTTTTTATTTACTTCACACATATAGAGAAAATGACTTACCTTAAAGTATGTGTATATATTTGTTTTTCTTTTTAATTCAAACTTAATATTTAAACAAAAATTAATGTAATTAAAACAGAAAAGAAAAAAGTGCGCTATTTTAAATTAAATGATATTACCAATCATCATCATCATCATCATCATGTCTCACTATTAGCAATATCCATGACAATCTCTTTCCAGCCGTCCCTATCACTCATCGTTCTCGGGAGGTCCTCTACGCAACAGGTCCTCTACCTGAAGATCCTTATGGGGAAACTTGAGTAGGTTATTTATATATACGCCTTCATGATCAGCATCATTCATGTCGCGCTATTAGCACAGATATCCATGACAATCTCGCTCCAACAGTCCTAATCACTCATTATTCTCCAGAGATCCTATGCACAGAATCCAGTATCCGCACAGAGCTGGTCAATGTATGTCTTTTGGTCGCCGGCCCACACTGGCGTGCCCATATGCTGGCTTCCACAGGAGGACGTCACTTATGATTTTGTCCTTGCTTCTCCAGCAGTGTCCTGTGTGTCTTGACCGTCTTACTCGGATGCTTTGGGTGATAGGTGGCAAGTGGCCATACATCTGTTTTCTCGTGAGGTGTTGTTTCCACGTTTTATTTAGGATCGCACGCAGCATCCTTGTGCAGCTCCCATCTAGCTTATTCTCTAGGCACTTCGTTAGGATCCAAGTTTTGCAGCCGTACAGCTGTTACATACTCATACAAATATACCATGTTGGGTATATCCACAAGTGTTATTTTACTAGATAGAAGAGATAGATAGATATAGGTAGATAGAGAGATGCATATGCATTTTGCATTACTTACTTCTTTGGTCATTTGGTGATCTCTAGTCGTTTCTATTCTTTTCTCTCCATATTGAATTCTATTTCTAAATTCTTGTTGGCTGTTCGTCTTTGATGCATTCCTTCTTCTTGGTCAGTCTTTTTGCCAAGACATTCATCAAGCAAGAACACCATATTATTTATTTAAACTTTTATTGCTTAAACTTCTTATTTTAACTAACACAACACGTGTGTGCATTTGAGCCCAGCTAAGGCAGACATCTTTTCTGCCTGACGTCCAAGCTGGAACTGACGGGTTTACTCGGTCCCACGTGACTTCACGTCTTTCGCGGGTTTTCTGTAATATTCTATGGAAAAGTCCCGCCCTTGATATGAAAAGGGGACATCCCTTCAGAAATACAAGGGGTTGGCAATAATCTATGCATAGATTATATGTAACACAGCTACACGGACAGGAAAACGGCTTGGAAGAATTGTTTCTATAACTTGTCTGTGAATCTGGATTTCCATATGATTGTTAATTTATTTATAGCGGAACATGCCTTTCCTATGCGTGCATTAGTATAGCTTTCTGTGGATGAGATATTACTGCCTAGGTACTTAAATTGTTCTATGTTCTACCATGTTTAGGAATTTGCCATCAAGTGTTGAGATATCTCTTTTGTTTTTTAAGACATGAACTTAGTTTTTGAAAGACGAGTGAAATGTCGATAAAGTTAAAGAAATAAAAGTCGATATCAGGTAAACTACCGCTCAGTTGCTTGAGCTTAAAAGACGTTGTATCTCCTGTATTTAAATTATCAGTATTCTATAGGAATACTTGAAATTATTATGAATACTTGAGACCTCCTTCCCAAAGACCTACTGTATGATGAATTAGTAGAAGGCACTCGACCTACGTTTTAAAGACGTCTGCAAAAAGAACATGAAGACATTCCACATCAACGCCAATACATGGGAGGTTGGTGTCAAAAACTGAGCGGCCTGGCACCTCCTTGTCAAGCAAGGGTCAAAAAGGAGTGAAAAAGAGAGGAAAGAAGACGCAACAGAAAAGAGAGTCAGACGGAAGGATAGACAACAGCAACTCTAGCAAGCAACTCTAGCAAGCATCACTGTTTGTTTGCAGTCACTGCACCGGAGATTGCTATTGAAAAATTGTCCCATTCAGCCACTCGCGCAGACGCAGCTAAAAAGTGGACACTTTGCCATCGTCTCTAGCAGACGGAAGGATGTCAACAAAAACTTGAAATCATACAGTTGTTCAAATTATTTGTGTTAAGAATAGTTACTTGAATCTATAAGCTATACACTATAAAGGGCAGTTGTGTGTATCTATATGTCTGGAGGAAACTTTATAAATAAAACGAGTAACGACAAAGTAAATATATATATACACATTAAATATCACCAGGGCTTGGCTTTTGAGCAAAAATAATGAAGATTTGATTTATATTTGGGAAGATATTTAAAAATTCAAATTTGAAAAGTAACAGAAGGGAAAGTCATTTGCATGTTATTTTGTTTATCTTTTTTGTATATTTTTTCGCTTTGAAATATAATATTGATTGATTGAATTAATTGCATCATTTATATCTTTTTTTTCTAATTGTAAATCATTGAATGAAAATTTCTTACTATATTGTTATATATTTCCATGGGGATTTTTATGGGGCAACCAGCGAGGATCTCACTCGCGATAAGTAATAATGGATTTGCGAGAATAACTTTAAAAAAAGCTCCCTCTTCCAGGCGACGCCGGGTAGCTACTTCTAGTTGTTTATAAATGATTATCATTCTTATATGTTACTTGAACCATATAATTGCTTGATAAAAGAATTGACTGAATTTAGTAGAGAGGAGAGAGAGAGAGAGAGAGAGAGAGAGAGAGAGAGAGAGAGAGAGAGAGAGAGAGAGAGGGGGAAGAGAATTTGAAATATTCTAATAGTAAGGGAATGTCCTTTTCCGTCTTTCAAGTTTTTGTCAGAGAGAGAGAGAGAGAGAGAGAGAGAGAGAGAGAGGAGAGAGAGGAGAGAGAGAGAGAGAGAGAGAGAGAGAAGAGAGGATGGATGACAGATAGAAAGATAGTGAGAAAGAGGAATAGATAGAGGTAGGTGGATAGACAGATTGATATATATATATTATATATATATATATATATATATATATATATATATATATATTTATATAACATGTATATATTTTTATATATATTATATATATATATATATAAACATGTATATATATTTATGTATATTATTAATATATAATATATATATATAAACATGTATATATATTTATGTATATTATATATAATATATATATATATATATATATATATAAGATAGATAGATAGATAGAAAGAGATAGAGATAGAGGTGATAATAGCGATACATCTTATTTCTTCTGAAAATCTATTAAATGCTCTAGATATAGTATCTTCCATGACGCTAGCTCTCATGCAATACACACTGAGTATTGAGTTCGATCCTCACTAAGCGAAAAATCAAAATAATATAAATAATTTTGAACTGTTGAAAGTATACGCAATATTTTCTAATTTTCTTAAAGCAACGAACCGTGTTTCATTAATCAGAAAGTTTAATTATAATGGCGTCGAAAAATAATATTTTTAGTGAATAGATAATAAAAAAATGAATAAATAGAGCAAGTTTAAAGCTAAATGCATAAGAGAAATAATAAATAATATAATAATAATAAATAATAATATAAATAAATATATGAAATAGGTCTACGGGGAGATCTCAACCTTCACCTAACGATGTATAAGACGCTGGGCAATTTTTTTAGTCAAAATTTTGGAAAGAAAAGGCGCCAATGTACCGACAAATACGGTATATATATATATATATATATATATATATATATATATTCATATATATATATATATGTATGTCACAATTACTTGAACAGACGTTTGCGAATTTTTCTTGGCTTCAAGAGTTAAAATAACTTTATCATCTTTATGACGTTCCTTCATAGAAAAAATTGGTTATACATATTTGAGCATGGCGCACATCTAATTTATCAACGTCAGAAACTAATCGTCTCAATGTTCAAAATTTATGGCAGATTCTGTGTATATAAAGAACGGAGATAAATTATAGTCAAGTCAACATTTAATATGAAAAAAAAAAGACTATTTAAACTTAACATTGACTACTCTATTGTCAGTCACCTCTTTGTGTGGTTTTGCGTGAATTTGCAGGTGCGTTACCAATTTTGTTTAACTGAAAGTGTGATACTAGAATATATTCATATTATATATATATATATTATATATTTGAAAAATAGATGGAAATTAATCCGACAGTATGAAATTTAACATTTAACATAACTTAATCCGACAGTATGAAATTTAACATTTAACATATCATTTATTTTTCAAAATGTTAAATTTTCATATATATATTTTAAATTTTTATTAACACGTAAGCTTTTTTTCCCTCGGTGTCATCTCATCTCCTTTGAAAAAATGCTACAGAAAAAAATGCAACACATGTGTCAGCAATGTGTAGCCAGAAAGGCAAAGAAATACCATCTAAAAGGATCCTGATAAATGACCCTACACAGATGCCTATGGACTAAGCACTACCCCTCGGGGGTTCGATTTTTTCCACCACTCCTGGAGGTAGGCATAAAAAAATGATCATGTTTGTTGTTTTGTATACATGTTTATCTTTTACATACAACACACACACACACACACACATACGCCCCTTTTTATTTTTTAACTACACATATAAGAAAATGCCTTACCTTAAAGTATGTGTATATTTGTTTTTCTTTTTTAATTTAAACTTAATATTTAAACAAAATAATGTAATTAAAACAGAAAAGAAAAAAAGTGCGCTAATTTTTAAATAAATGATATTACAATAAAACATAGTCATCATCATCATCATCATCATCATTATGTCTCACTATTAGCAATATCCATGACAATCTCTTCCAGCGTCCCTAATCACTCATCGTTCTCGGAGGTCCCTCTACGCAAAGGTCCTCTACTGAGATCTTATGGGGAAACTTGAGTAGGTATTCTATATACACCTTCATGATCAGCATCATTCATGTCGCGCTATTAGCACAGATATCCATGACATCTCCTCCAACAGTCCTAATCACTCTCATTATTCTCAGAGTCCTATGCCAGCATCCAGTATCCGCACAGAGCTGGTCAATGTAGCTCTTTGGTGCCGGCCACACTGGCGTGCCCATATGCTGGCTTCCAACAGAGAGACGTCACTTATGATTTTGTCCTTGCTTCTCCAGCAGTGTCCTGTGTGTCTTCCGTCTACTCGGGGTTTGGGTGATAGGTGGCAGTGGCCATACACTGTTTTCTCGTGGGGGTGTTGTTTCACGTTTTATTTAGGATCGCACGCAGCATCCCTTGTGCAGCTCCCATCTGCTTATTCTCTAGGCACTCGTTAGGATCCAAGTTTTGCAGCCGTACAGCTGTTACATACTCATACACAATATACCTATGTTGGTGTATTACACAAGTGTTATTTTACTAGATAGAGGAGAGAGATAGATATAGGTAGATTAGAGAGATGCATATGCATTTTGCATTACTTACTTCTTTGGCATTTGGTGATCTCTAGTCGTTTCTTTCTCTATTCCATATTGAATTCCTATTTCTAGATTCTTGTTGCTCTGTTCGTCTTGATGCAATCCTTCTTCTTGGTCAGTCTTTTGCCAAGACATTCATCAAGCAAGACACCATATTAATTTCATTTAAACTTTTATTGCTTAAACTTCTTATTCTTAACTAACACAACACGCGTGTGCATTTGACCCAGCTAAGGCAGAACATCTTTTTGCCTGACGTCCAAGCTGGAACTGACGGTTTACTCGTCCCACGTGACTTCACGTCTTTCGCGGGTTTTCTGTAATATTCTATGAAAAGTCCGCGCCTTGATATGANAGACTATGGAAAGGGGAAATTCCCTCAGGAAAAATACAGGGGGTTGGCAATAATCTATGCATAGATTATGTAACACAGCTACACTGACACGAAAACGGCTTGGAAAAGAATTGTTTTCTAAACTTGTCTGTGAATCTGGATTTCCATAATGATTGTTAATTTATTTATAGCGGAACATGCCTTTCCTATGCGTGCATTAATATCGCCTTCTGTGGATGAGATATTACTGACTAGATACTTAAATTGTTCTACCATGTTTAGGAATTTGCCATCAAGATTTGAGATATTTCTTTTGTTTTTTAAAAGACATGAACTTAGTTTTTGAAAGACGAGTGAAATGTCGATAAAGTTAAGGAAATAAAAGTCGATATCAGGTAAACTACCACTCTGTTGCTTGAGCTTAAAAAAACGTGTATCTCCTGTATGTAAATTATCAGTATTCTATAGGAATTCTTGAAATCATTATGAATACTTGAGACCGCCTCCCCAAAGACCTACTGTATGGCGAATTAGTAGAAGGCACTCGACCGGTAGGGAGATCCCGCCTACGTTTTAAAGACGTCTGCAAAAAAGAACATGAAGACATTCCACATCAACGCCAATACATGGGAGGTTGGTGTCGAAAACCGAGCGGCCTGGCACCTCCTTGTCAAACAAGGTACGAAAAGGAGTGAAAAAGAGAGACAAGAAGCCGCAACAGAAAAGAGAGTCAGACGGAAGGAGAGACAACAGCAACTCTAGCAAGCATCACTGTTTGTTTGCAGTCACTGCACCGGAGAACACCATTCAAAAATTGTCCCGTTCAGCAGACGCAGTTAAAAAATGGACACAACTTGAAATCATACAGTTGTTCAAATTATTTATGTTAAGAATAGTTACTTGAAGCTATAAGCTATACAATATAAAGGGCAGTTGTATGTATCTGTATATCCGGAGGACACTTCATAAATAAAACGAATAACGACAAAGTAAATATATATACACATTAAATATCACCAGGGCTTGGCTTTTGAGCAAAAATAATGAAGATTTGATTCGTATTTGGGAAGATATTTAAAAATTCAAATTTGAAAAGTAACAGAAGGGAAAGTCATTTGCATGTTATTTTGTTTATTCTTTTTTTGTGTTTTTTTTTCGCTTTGAAATATAATATTGATTGATTGAATTAATTGCATCATTTATATCTTTCTTTTTTATTGTAAATCATTGAATGGAAATTTCTTACTATATTGTTATATATTTCCGTGGGGATTTTTATGGGGCAACCAGCGAGGATCTCACTCGCGATAAATAATAATGTATCTGCGAGACTAACTTTAAAAAAAGCTCCCCTCTTCCCAGGCGACGCCGGGTAGCTACTTCTAGTTGTTTATAAATGATTATTATTCTTATATGTTACTTGAAACCATATAATTGCTTGATAAAAGAATTGACTGAATTTAGTAGAGAGAGAGAGAGAGAGAGAGAGAGAGAGAGAGAGAGAGAAGAGAGAGGGGGGGATGGGGGGTGAGAAATAGATATATTCTAAGGAGTAAGGGAATGTCCTTTTTCGTCTTTCAACTTTTTGTCAGAGAGAGAGAGAAGAGAGAGAGAGAGAGAGAGGAGAGAGAGAGAGAGAGAGAGAGAGAGAGAGAGAGAGAGAGAGAGAGATATTGATGGATAGACAGTTAGAAAGATAGTGAGAAAGAGAGGAATAGATAGAGGTAGGTGGATAGACAGATTGATATATATATATATATATATATACATAATATATATTATATATAATATATATATAGAAGAGGGGAGAGAGAGAGAGAGATAGAGAAATATAACACACACACACACACACACACATATATATATTATATATATATATATATATAATATATATATATATAGATAGATAGATAGAAAGAGATAGATAGGTAGATAGATAGATCTTGGTTCTTCTGAAAATCTATTTAATGCTCTAGATATAGTATCTTCCCATGACGCTAGCTCTCATGCAATACACACTGAGTATTGAGTTCGATCCTCACTAAGCGAAAAATCAAAATAATATAAATAATTTTGAACTGTTGAAAGTATACGCAATATTTTCTAATTTTCTTAAAGCAACGAACCGTGTTTCATTAATCAGAAAGGTTAATTATAATGGCGTCGAAAAATAATATTTTTAGTGAATAGATAAATAAAAAAAATAAATAAATAGAGAAAGTTTAAAGCTAAAATGCTGCGTAATGGAAAGAGACACAAACTGTTTCAATATGACATCTGATTGTGAAGATTGTTCTATCTTTTCTCACGAATGGCGGAACTGAACTTTTAAATGAATATATATTTTACAATTTTCCCTCAGATTGAGTTGAGTGAGTTGAAGTAGAAAGATAGTAGCGGCACATAAAACAGAGTTGTTGTTTTGAATAAAATAGGTTTTTTGACTTTTTTGACACACCTTGTATACCAAGTTAGTTGATTTTTAAATGAACTACAAAATTTTATAAGATGTGTGCATGTTTGTTTATATATATATATATATATATATACATATATATATGAAATGGTGGAATGAAAACATCACACAATGCTGTTAAAGATAAAACAATTTATAATATAATCATAGCTGATACTGATAAATATTTCCGTTTTACAAAAATCATCATCAGAGCTCATTCACTCCGTGGTGTTTGGGTCGGAGAAAAATGTCAAATCAGTTCACAAAAGCCAAAAACCTTAATTCTGCAAAAACGAACAAAAGTTGTTACATTATTCACCAATTCGCGCCATATTTTTATCGGTCATGCCGATATGTATATCTTTTTTGTCGGTGAACTCTCCATTGTAGCAGATTTTGTGATGTTGGCAACAAGACGAATTAACCTACTCGAAAGGGGATGGGTATTAAAAAATGTGACGGTTGGAATTCAAAAGATTTTTAGAAAAGGAATTGTTATGATTAATTATTTTTTTATGTTCTGTATTTCATAAATGATTAAGTATTTATTATATTTTGTTTTTTATATATAAAGTAAAAAAAGTTATGAACGGAATTTGTTATTATTTTAGATAATGTGAAGCATTTGGATCTAATGGAAGGTTTTTATTTTCAAAATCGAATTCAAATCAAATAAAACGAAAAAGATCTTATTTATAAATCAAAACAATAAACCTAAATTTTATTTTAATGGGAAGTAAATAACGGATAAAGTTATGTGAAAGGGATTTTATGGTTTCTGACTACTAATCTCCTTCACATAACTTTTCATACTCATACTCATACTGTCGATTCATTCCTTTCTTTTAACATATATATATATATATATATATATATAATATTATATATATATATATATATATATATAAGGTCTCATAAGCAAGGTTATTAGACATGGGAAACTGCTCCGTGTGTGATTCGAAACCTCAACTGCCAAGCTGACGGGTGGGGATTCTAACTACTACACCAGCTAGCCCATCCCAGATTCTTCGTTCGTTTTGAACTTATTTATATACCACTTTTTGGGGACTTATCGCACAACAGTATGAAAGTATGTACTTCAAAAAACAAAGTGTTTATTTTTTTATATGGCTTTTTTAGCCGACAATTTTTGGAGTATATGTGCTTAATTGAAGTCATACCTAATTTTTGAAAATTAATTAGTTAATAATTAATTAAACTTAGGCGGGCATATATGTTCAAATGTAAGGCTAAACAAATCGAGAAAATGTCAATCCCTGTATGTACATTCCAACCTATTAGGTCTCGTCAGCAAGGTTATAGACATGGGAGACTGCTCCATGTGTGATTGTGACAGGATGAGGGATTATTTTAAACTTGATAAGAAATTTTTTTATCACAAGACTTTCATTAAACCTTAACATCTAAATGATTAGACGAATTATGGTTATTATTTTCACAACGTAATTGGTTGTAGCACTTACAGAAACACTTAGAACTACTGTTAGCTCAATCGGTAGAGTGTTCGGCAAGGAATCACAAGGTTCTTGGTTCGATACCGGCCCCCGCCAACTCAGCGTATGAGTAGCACAGGGATATGTGCGCTAAAGTGAGGAGCTGATGGTAGGTGAGGCGCTCCACCTCAGATTCTCGAATAATCTCCTTGGTCTAGCGCTAGTGAAAAGGGGATAGACTCCCTTGCTGTCTGGCTGATACCGACATTAGGCCGTCCCGACGACTTTACTTACTTTTACTTATTTATATATATATATATATATATATATATATTATAATATATTATATAGAGAGAGAGAGAGAGAGAGAGAGAGAGGTAGCTGTTAAAGTAAAGCCACACTGATGAGAAGGAACTTCGAAACACGTGTATGTGGATAACTTATATATATATATATATATAATATATTATATATATACCAACCCCTCCGCACGAGCAGGATGTGACACAAGGTCAATTTCTTAAACGTAGTTTAACAGGTTTGAATTCAGAGTTTTTTTTCTCCTAGACTGGTTAACTAGCCAGTGTTAAAGAGCCCAGTCTGTCCTGCTATTTACCCATCGCTGGAGGGAGAATTGGATTCATACGTTTCCCAAGGGTATTAGAGCTATATGAAATCCAAACAGCTTCGTCCATGAATTGAACTCGGGTCGACGAGTGTCCATTTCCTATGACTCTAACCATTAGACCACGTGCCTCCTACTTTTATCGGAATATATAAAAACACGACGTTGTACACTCCGATCTTCTTTTAAATGCAACTTTCTCAACCACCAAGCAGACCAGTAACAATTATAATAAAGAATAACGAAGATTGCAGGTTAGAGGCAGAGAATTCTTCACATGTTCCTGAAAGAGTAATCATAGGAGAAAAGAATCGAAAAAAGAAATAATGTCTCAACTTAGTAAAACTTTACCAAGTGAAATTCAATTAAAACACCCAAATAAGAAAGGGAGATAACCGTAGCAAAAAGAAAAGCAATCAGTTCTCACGTGTATCAATGGCGTCGTTTTATCAGCCTAATTAGATTCTAGTATTGATTTTGAAATTGATATGATCACACGAAAAAAAAAAGAAAAAAAAGAAAAAAAGTAAAAAAGAAAGAAAAGAAAAACTCGTCGACGGCTGCCAATGAAATTATTTGAACTTCTTTGGTCAAATGATAATATACGTCTGCGCGGGAAAAAGGACAGGTATTTTGGCTTGTTTTTTTTTTATTTGAAATTTTTTCTTTATTTCTTTATTAATTTTTTGTAGTGTTTTTTATTTTTTTAATTTTTTGTTCTTTTTTAAAAGTTGACATCAAAAAACAGAAGAAATCGTTCAGCATCGCGAAAACATACCATCCGCTCCCCATCCCGCACCCCACACCCCTCGTGTGCCGGAAAACACAGACACACTGCGAACGAATCACAAAACAAATTTTTGTACGTGTCCCCCGTCATTAGACGAAGGAGAAACGTGAAGGCAAGGCAAGATGAAGATGAGACAAGTGTCTTTTATAATTTTAATATCATCAGTGACTGGAACTGTTTGGATTCAGAGAAAGAAAGTGTGAGAGAGAGAGAGAGAGAGAGAGAGAGAGAGAGAGAGAGAGAGAGAGAGAGAGAGGGTGAATATATAGTAATGGGTCAGATGGAGAGACAATGACAGGGACAGAAACAGAGAGAGTAAAGCGACAGAGAAAAAGATAGCAAAGGGTTTTTGAGAGAGAGAGAGAGAGAGAGAGAGAGAGAGAGAGGAGAGAGAGAGAGAGAGAGAGAGAGAGAGAGAATAAGGGAGCAGAGAGAAAGAGAAATAGTAAATGGGAAGTGTGAGAAAGAAAGGAGACAGAGAGAGAGAGAGAGAGAGAGAGACTAAATGGACAGAGAGATGGTAAAGGGGTAAAGAGGCATATATATATATATAGAGAGAGAGAGAGAAAGAGAGACAGACAGACAGACAGACAGACAAATAGTAAAGAGGCAGAAAGTGAGAAATAGAAAGAGAGTGTGTATGTGTTTTAGAGAGAGAGAGAGAGAGAGAGAGAGAGAGAGAGAGAGAGAGAGAGAGAGAGAGAGAGAGAGAGAGAGAGAGAGAAGACATGAGCAAGAAGAGAGAAAGAATGTGGGAAAAATATGGGCTACACGCAAAAAATAATGAGCAGTAATGACAGTGTTCTGGGCATAGCACTCACACAGTCTTCTTCTTCTTCTTCTTCTTCTCTTCTTCTTTCTTCTTCTTCTTCTTCTTCTTCTTCTTCTTCTTCCACACTGTTAATATTACATGACATCAAACTGCGTAGTTTTCAAAAGAGAAGTGCATAATTATAAACTGTTACGAGATGTCAGTGACCAACAGTTGCAGCAGCACACACACACGCAAACGCGCGCGCAAACACACACACATACACACTCACACGTACACGCACACGCAAACACACACACACACACACACACACGCGCGCACGCGCAAACACACCTCTATGTACACAATCGGGTGTTCAATATACAAATGCCGTTTTGTTTATATTTGACATTCGTATAATTTTTGGCGAAATAATGACACCATATTTTAATTGTCTTTTATTTTAATATCTTCTTTTTTTTTTTGGTTACGTGGTAAACCTTATATTAAATTTCATTAATGTTTTCAGCATTTTTGACAAACACAGAATGTCGGGGTTTTCACATTTTAATCCTGAACAAATCCAATTTGTGTCATAATGATGCTAAAATAACGAGGAAAATGGCTTGCCCATTTTATGATAATGCCTTTCATGAACAAAGTATAAAACTAATATTCAAACATTTTGTCGGTGATGTCAAAAAATAAAAGAGATGTATAAGAATAAGTGGGTATTAGTAGAGAATGAACACTATGTCCTTATATTGCATTAGAGCATCCATAGATACCCTAACATTGAACATTTGGTTAGGAAAGACCGACAATTAACTCAAATCAACAATACACATAAATGTTTAGCAAAAGCATCAACTGCTATAGACAGATTATCAATCATGTAGATATCTAATCTCACTGATAAGATAAAGCGTGAATTCTTCTAAGCTCTAGCTATATCAGTGCTACTGTATGGCAGCACTACATGGACCCTAACGAAGCGCTTGTTATATGCCCATGTTGCGGGTATATAAACAATGGGTTCTTTTGTGTCAGAGAGAGAGAGAGAGAGAGAGAGAGAGAGAGAGAGAGAGAGAGAGAGAGAGGAGGAGAGAGAGAGAGAGAGAGAGAGAGAGAGAGAGAGAGGGGGGCAGAGGGCAGATAGACAGATAGATATTTAGACAGATACATAAACTTACTTACTGTTACTTCTTTCCACGGCCACTTGTGATCTCTAGTCTTCTTTCTATTCGCCATGTTGGATTCTATTTCCTTCTTTCTATTTTGACAGTGATGTCTACGAACTCGTTGCTTCTTTCTTTTGTCTGGCTGTTTCATCTTTACTTGTTGGTTCTTCATTTTCAAAGGCATGCTTAATTAATCAACAACGCCCGTTGCTTTTCAAAGCTTTTTATTTGCCTTTTCTAACTAACACAACGGGCGGAGATGACAGCCGACTGAAACACGTCTGTTTCACCCAGTATCTGGCTATCAACTGATCTAAGTCAAAATCACGAGACATGCGAAACTTCAACTGCCCAGTAGTTTTTCCCTTCGTGATGTGTAAAAACTGGACCCACAGAATTCCTACAGGGTTTTTACCAATAATCTATGCTACCCATAGATAATGCAGCATATGGTAGCACTACATGGACTTAACGAAGCGCTTGGAAATTAAACTAGATGGAAGCTGCACGAGGATAGTGCCTGCTACCTTCAACAAATCCGGTAAGCAGAATCCCACAAGAAAACAACTGTACGGGCACCTGCCTTCTAACACGAAAAACACGTTAGGCGAAAAGATATATTAGAACAACTGGTCGGAAGGAGTGTCATGGTTTAAATATCATTGAAGTTTTTTTTCACAGCACAATGTGGGTAAAGTACATAACCGCGTAGAAATATGTATGTTTTAAAGTGGTGGAACAAACATAATGCAAAAAGAGGGAGCAGGACACTCGTCAACCTCCACCAGTGACGAGAAGATTCAGAGAGAGTTAGAGAGATGGTATGACAAGAGTGCAGATAATTTTTGTATGCTCAGGATTTATAGATAGAGAAAATCATTACTAATCTTTGTGTCAACATTACGGCAATGTTAAGCCAAGTAAGAAGAAATACATTTCGGGAAATGAATGAAGCCTTGATTTTGAGGTGAAAAAAGTTTGTTACTCGAGTATTTTTGCATAGGGACCAAGTTCAAGTTGTATTAGTAATACTTAGTAGTAGTAGTAGCAGTAGTAGTAGTAGTTTTTAGTTCAGAAACAACATACGCAAGTCGTATAGTCACAAAGGGATTGTTTATTTATTTCTAGGCTCGTGGGTTCTTTTTCAGAGAGAGAGAGAGAGAGAGAGAGAGAGAGAGAGAGAGAGAGAGAGAGAGAGAGAGAGAGAGAGAGAGAGAGAGAGAGAGAGAGAGAGAGAGAGAGAGAGAGAGAGAGAGAGAGAGAGAGAGAGAGAGAGAGAGAGAGAGAGAGAGAGAGAGAGATAAGTCAAATTAGAGAACCGAGAAGCCCCGTCTGCCTCTTACAAAGGCCCAGCCGAAAAAGAAAGATTTTCTCTTCTTCCGTTACTCGTCCCGAGGCAGGGAGGGTCACCCACTTCTGCTCCTCCACAGAAACTATAACGTTCGATTTCATTTTTAACTTTAGTTCCGGGGTCATTGGTCGATCAGTGGCTGACCCCCGCTCGTTAAGTGTTTACCGTTTCAAAACTTTA
Source organism: Doryteuthis pealeii (assembly GCA_023376005.1). Classification (NCBI taxonomy): domain Eukaryota; kingdom Metazoa; phylum Mollusca; class Cephalopoda; order Myopsida; family Loliginidae; genus Doryteuthis; species Doryteuthis pealeii. The sequence continues at coordinate 85,534,731 of CM042164.1, read as the reverse complement.
ACCTCTCTTTGTACTTATTTCTTTTTCTTCTCTTTCTCCAGAAATCCGTTTTCTTTTCAATCCCCATATTCCCTGTAGACCATAATTACGCTACAGCATACACAGTAATTGAATACTGCGAAAATCGTCTCTCCTTTGTGCGTCACAGTTGTCTGTCCACTTTTAAACTTCTTTAAAGAGTCATACACACTTCTATGCAGTAGTGTACTGTCCTGTATTGTGCTAAAAGCATCCGATGAATTTCAGCTTCTGGATACCCTTTCGGACCTGAGAAATCGGTTCACCTCCTTGGTGCATACTACTAGTGAAGCGGCCATGTTTACACTGTAAAGACAGTAAGCAAAATGACACGATCAGGCTCAATTAGTTGAATGAATATATCTTGTCATTTCTCATGTAAATGAAGCCACTGCCCTTAGTGCATGATGCTAGTGGGGCAGGCATGTTTACACTGTAAAGACAGCAAGAAAATGACATGATCAGGCTCAATTAGTTGAATGAATATATCTTTTCATTTCCTATGTAAATCACTGCCCTTAGTGCATGATGCTAGTGGCGGGCCATGTTTACACTGTAAAGACAGTAAGCAAATAGCACGATCAGGCTCAATTAGTTGAATGAATATATCTTTTCATTTCTTATGTAAATGAAGCCACTGCCCTTAGTGCATGATGCTAGTGGAGCGGACGTTTACACTGTAAAGACAGTAAGCAAAATGGTACGATCAGGCTCAATTAGTTTAATGAATATATCTTTTCATTTCTTATGTAAATGAAGCCACTGCCCTTAGTGCATGATGCTAGTGGAGCGGACATGTTTACACTGTAAAGACAGTAAGCAAAATGGCACGATCAGGCACTAACTATAGGCTCAACTATAATCGTACAGTGTCACCTATATGCAAGTATACACAGAACATGTGAAAATAATAAAGATATGTTATGGTGAAAATGCGAGTAATTTTTGACTCTCCCTCGTATGTACAATTTTTATTAATAGCGTGAACAGACTCAAACTTCAATCACGCATGCGCATAATGCAGTCTGACGATAATAAAGAGGGGCCGGGTTAGCTCAGTCGGTAGAGCGTTCGGCTAGAAACCACAAGGTTCCTAGTTCGATACCGGTCCTCGATATGAGTAGCGTATGAGTAGCACAGGGATCTGTGCGGTAAAGTAAGGAGCTGATGGTAGGTGTAGCGCTCTACTTCAGACGCCAAAACAATCTCCTTGGTCTAGCGCTATTGAAAAGGGGATAGACTCCCTTGCTGACTGGTTGATACCGACTTTAGGCCTCCCCGACGACTTTTATGGCAAACGTGCGGATATCTTTTGTCTCTCCCTCGTATTAATACTTCAATTTATTTAAAAAAATTAGTGAAATAGATCACTAATTAGTACTGAGTTTAACAGGTTTGAATTCAGAGTTTTCCTTCTGCTAGACTAGTTGCCTCACCAAGGTTAAAGAACCCAGTCTCCCCTACTATTTACCCATAAATGGAGGGAGAGTAGTTGTATTCATACCTTTCCCAAGGGTATTAGCGCTATGTGAAATGTATTTTCGTCCGGGATTTGTGCTCGAGTCGACGATTCCATTTCCGTACACTCTAACCATTACACCACGGCGAGTATTCATTGAGAGTATTGTGGAGAGTATTCCCTGAGATATTAGAGTGCACACGACACTCGACACACATTTGCTGTTCAGCTTTGAATCAGCCCAAGATTAGATTTAGAAAACCTTCGGGGAGATATTTATAATTCACTAATCCACCATTTTTTGGTTCTTTGCTCGGAATTCGCCGTCTAAAAATACTCGGCCCGTTGCTGGAACAAGCCGTTTATACGACACAACTCCGCGTATTTGAACATTGAAAGCTAAGGGTAGATTTAATAAGATTTGTCATTATTTTTCCTTTAATCTAGTCAAGAAATGAACGCATGGACAAATATCAAAATGTCATTTGTATTGATCAAACTTGAGGAAAACCGCACCTCGTAGCGCTTATATTAAAAGGCATTCAAGGTCATGAACCTAACAGTTCATTTAATAGGATAGAAGGGTGAAGAAAGCTCTCAATGAAGTTATTGACTAAGTTATTGTCTCCCTACACATGTATGCTACAAAATTTTAATATATATATATATATATATATATATATATATATATTGCAATATAGGTACAAGTGATAACCTACTCGAGTTTCACCATAAGGATCTTTAGGGTTAAATCCACTGATCAAGATATTGATTCATTGCAGTCGATTACACGTATGTGTCTTTCGCGATAAACGGTTCGTTTTCGTGAAAGACACACACGTACATTAAGCACTCATTATGGAATGAATAGTGCAATACTAACAAAATGTAACAACATTGCAGGCATTGAAACCTTACTAGCAAAGCTAGGTGGGATGGTCACGTTATCAGACTGAACGAGAACAGGCTTCCAAAGAAGATATTATACGGACAACAAGTAAATGTTAAGCGTTCTATTGGACGTTTAATCTTATGGTAATTAAGACAAACTGACCTGAGTACTTGGGAAAATCTAGCATCAATTTGGAAAGAATGTTTCGCTAAATTAAATAAATTTGAAGATAATAGATTGTAACATCGTTATCAGTTCCGTCTTTAAAACAAAAGCATCTGACTCCCATTTTAGAAATTTTCATCTGTCAAGGCTGGGCTAGTATCACACTCAATAAAACACAAGAAGGGTTGGGACTTACAATGAGGGCATAAGGGTGGGACAATCGTATAGGTGCTAGGGCTTGATGTGAGCAGCTATTGATCGGAGAAGACTTGGTCACCCAACAGAGTTCCATCCTTAATCATTACGGGTCACCACCTACGGGAAACAAGTGGTCCTATTTGTATCGGAGTACCCTTATGCAGGAGTGCAGTCGGTGTATTATTTTTATTAATTAATTAAAAAAAAATTGAAATAGATTACTAAGTAGGCCTGAGTCTATTCTAGTAGTGACCAAGTTTGAATTCAGAGTGTTTTCTTCTCCTAGACTGGTTGCCCGGTCAGGGTTAAAGAGTCCAGTTTGACGAAGTATTTACCCATAGCTGGAGGAAGAATAGTTGGATTCATACCTTTCCCAAGAGTTTTAGCGCTATGTGAACTGTGGCTTCGTCCAGGAATTAAACTCGGGTCGACAAGTCCATTTCCTGCGACTCTAACCAGTACACTACCGCGCTTCACCAATTCTAAAGGTCCAGCTGACAGGGAGGGCACATCATTTGCTTTAGACAACAAAAAAAAAAATCGAAATGTTAGTATTTGAAAGATGCGGAGTGAAAAGACATTAAACTTTCGCACAATTTTTAACGACATAATTTCCATTCCGTAATTAGTTTAAGCATCTTTTAAACTCTGACTCAATTATGTTTTGAGTTGTTATAAAAACGTGAAGAGATTAAAGAATTTCTTTGGGCGATCATACTAAAATGGTTTTGTTGAGTCTAGAGAATTTTATTCGAAATTTGTACGCTTCATTAAAACAAGATGTAATTACCGTTTCTCGATGAGAAAAAGATATTAGTGTCTTCTAGAAACCATTAAAAAAAACATTTTCATGCATATATACACAGTTAACTCCGTTTTTTTAAAGAATTATACACGTGATTCGTCCAGTAATGGAGTAGGTGGCTAATATTTTGTACTCTAGCCGTACACTAATAACCGCCCGTCTAGCCTAAATAAGGGCCAAAGCGGAGTATTGCACGTCATGGACTGCTCAGCCACCAGTGTTCCATTCTTAAGCATCACAGGTCACCACCCACGTCCAACTAGTGGCCCCATTGGGTGGGCGTCTTACGCTTCTACAGAGGTACAGTCGGAGTATTCTAAAGACCCAGTTGACAGGGTTGCTCTTCTTTAGAGTCCAGATCAGAGTTCAGTATTTCCGTTTGGTCGATATAAGGTCAATAACAGTTCATGATTTACCAGTGCGTATTGTTATGACGTGGAGCCGTGAGGGTGGCCTGATGTGTGGATTAGAACGGAAAAGTTAAAGTGATGATTTGGCGTGGTTTGTTTGGACGAGAGAATGGTACGTGGTGAAGGGGGGAAAGAAGGGGTGAGAGTTCAGAGGAAAAATTTAGTCTGTGAGAATGTGTGAACGGAGGAAGACATGAAATTTCGAGCTTTCGGCAGTTGTAATCTGGAGGAAATAAAATAGTCATGAGCGAAAAGAAGTGGCCTTGTGTTATTACAGGGTGACAAAAAAATAAACAGTCTTTTTTTTTACACCCTGTATACACACTATTACTGATGCAGACTACCAGAACCTGAAATCTATTTTTTTTGGGAGGGGGTCACCCTGTACTAAAAAAGTAAAGTAAAGTCGTCGGGGCGGCCTAAAGTCAGCGAGGGAGTCTATCCTCTTTTCAATAGCGCTAGATCAAGGAGATTGTTTTTGCATCTGAGGTGGAGCGCCACACCTACCATCAGCTCCTTACTTTACCGCAGATATCCCTGTGCTATTCATACGCTGAGTTGGCGAGGACCGGTATCGAACTAGGAACCTTGTGGTTTCTAGCCGAACGCTCTACCAACTGAGCTAACCCAGCCTAATGGCACAAGGCAAGATAACCCTCAGCCCCCAAGTTGGCTTCCAGACTTCAAAACATCATAGAACTGTCAGTCAACGGAACAGCAGCCCAACAACCAGGATTCCAGCCATGTCCGATGTAATACCGATACAGAGATAAGTATATTGAAGATTTCTTTATACCCACATCATTCACTCCATTAGAAGTAAGAGTCGTACCGCAAGCAACGTGGACACGTAAATCTCTCCAGTCGGAAATGAGTGCCAGACGTGACGAAGGGTTGACAGGTCATCATCTCCATTCTGACTTGGAGAGCATAGAGTTATCAGTATGTTAACATCACTTTCAGTAAATGAGATATTGCTACCGAGGGACAGTTCAACTAAAAGAAGGTTACTCTGACATTAAAAGAATGGAGAATATCTATGAAGAACGTATTTAGTTACTTGGTATAAATAAAAATGCGTCTTTATCAAAGGGCGGATGAACCCCAAGAATCAACAAGCGGGTCGATACGAAGCGGGTAGGTTCCTGAAATAGTTTTCGTGACCTACCGCCATTGTATTACATATAAACGTGACATCATTACAAGCGTGACTTCCGCTTCCGGTTATGTCAAGAGTTTCAGTTTTATTTCGGATATCTACTCATTTAGACTTGTGAGTCTTTCAGTACACACATTGTTATGTACATACATACATACATACATACATACACGCACATATGCACGTATACTCATGCCCATACACATAGAAATAGAGGCAAGAGTATATACACTTATTAAGATAATGAAGGAGAGCACACACACACACACACACACACACACACACATATATAAATATGTGTGTGTGTATATATATATATATATATATATGTGTGTGTGTGTGTGAAATTCCCTTCCAGAGAGCTCAATCCACCAAGGACACAGAGCATATATATAGTCATCCACAGACTGTCCTGTTTCACTGTATCAAGTCTTTTCATTGTGGATAGACTTCTTCCAGATACAAACATACACACACACACACACACACACACATATATATATATATATATATATACATATACATATATATATATACACACACACACACACATATATATATATATATATATACACACACATATATATATATATATATATATATATATACACATACATATATATATATGTGTGTGTTTGTATCTGGAAGAAGTCTACCCACAATAAACAGACTTGATACACTGAAATGACTATATATATGCTCTGTGTCCTTGGTGGATTGAGCTCTGGAAGGGAATTTCACAGACGGCTGCTGCTTACGATGAAGTTGCAAAATTCGCCTTAAACTGTATAGAGCTCTCTGGTACACTTTACATATTTATGTATTTATCAGGTAACAAAATCCCTACCGCTACTGTGTTTGCCGATATCCCGGTGTTTAAAGCCTATAACAAGTAAAAAGTCGGTTCGATCCCGGCTTGAAGTAGCTTACAAACAAGACTCTCTGGATGACTATATATATTCAAACAAATTTCGTTAAAAATAATGGCCTCCTTATTTTTTTATTTCAAGTTTATTAACATTTTCTTATGTTGTTATAATTAGTTGTCCAAAAATGTTGCCATTTGTAAACCTTTTATTTCTTTTTTGAATCATTATCAAAGCTGTTTGTTATTTATATATATATATATATATATATATATATATATATATATATATATATATATATATATATAATTACTTTTTTGACCTCATAAACAACATTTCATCTTTTTTCTCCAGACCGTCTTGTTATTACCTTTAAAAAGGGTGAAGGTTCGCCCGAATATATATATATATATATATATATATATATATATATATATATATATATATATATATAT
>CM042164.1:85510804-85513304 GCA_023376005.1 Doryteuthis pealeii | reverse complement strand
TCGGGAGAATTAGACATTTTGTCTAAGCTCCCCGAAATAGTCTATAATGCAAAATCTCTAAGTCTTTTGTTATTTCTTTAATTAATATATATATATATATATATATATATAAAAGAGAGAGAGAGAGAGAGAGAGAGAGAGAGAGAGAGAGAGAGAGAGAGAGAGATTGATTGATGATTGATTGATCTTCATTTCACAAACAGTATTTTGATAGTACTTGAATGTACTGTTAGCTCTATGTTGAGGTTGACTGTGTCACGATGATAGATAGGTAGATAGATACATTGATTCGTTTTTGCTGACAAGCTGCCAGTAATGGAGAAAAAAGACCTGTCTTCGGCAAGTGTTCAATAGACAGAGGAGAAAGCAAAAATTATTTACTTACTTTTATTTTCGGTGAGTTGTTTTTCTTTTAGCCGAGTGTCCAAAAAGCGCGACATTAAGATAATACAGCCGGGCCCTTCTTCCTCGTTAGAATGTCATTTTAGTCTTGGAAGTCATTTTGTAGTTGAGGTTATTTGACTTGTTATCTTCAATCAGGCGACTGTTTCGCGGCTGATGACATAAACCAGTAAAGTGGCCGTTGCCAGGGTATTCGAAGCCGACGCGAACGAAAGTCAGTTGTTGGCGCCCCGACTTGGCAAGCCAGTCAATTCACAAGGGAGACTCACTGCCAATATCCATCTCCGATTCAATTTCGCATATATCGAAACCCCAGCTCGCTTGGCAGCAAAACGATGGTCCGGTTCTTGAAATGCAACTCCCTTCATGTCTACCACACAGATCAATGTCCATTTCGATACAAACAAACAATAAGAGGGGGTCTCTTACCCTCTGCTCTCTAACCCACTACCCCACTACCCCACTTTTACCCCCTACCCTAATCCCCATTATTTCCTACTGGGCTGGCTCATTTTGTAAACACATCGACATTTTAACATGCCAATTTCTGATAGATAAGAATAACAAGAAAATTTATTTCCACATGAAAAATACAACCCAGTTATATTTTTTCATGGATTTAAAAAAAAAAGGTACTATTCGCAGAGTTCCGTCCCGGCCTCCTGCCTTAAAAAAAACGCTAGGCGGTGATAGGTCAAAAAACAAACCCACCTATGAATGAAGACACTAGCTGTAGTGCTGCCTGCCGTATATGAAAAAATAATTCGTCGATCGACAATTTTTTTTTTATTATTTTCAAAAATGTGGCTTACTTTTAACGCCTTCAAACCACTAAAAAAATAATTTGTCGATAAAAACGCCTCCAATTGGCAAATTATTTTTTCATATACAGCAGGCAATGCTTCAGCTAGGGACTTCATTCATAGGTGGGTTTGTTTTTTTTTACCTATAACCGCCTAGCGTTTTTTAAGGCAGGAGGCTGGGACGGAACTCTGCGAATAGTAACAAAAAATAAAAGAAAACTGGATTTCTTAGAGTCAAGTCAAGTTTATGATTAAAAAAAAAAAAACAGAGATGCTGATAGCTTTTTGACTTAGTGCGTCCTGGGATGCAAATATTTGCTTTGAATGAGTCCCTGGGAAAATTTATGGGTCCCAACTAAAGCCGTCTAACTCCTACCTTGTAACTTATCCTGTATAATTCGTTCCCACTAAACCATTGCAATGTTTATAGTTAGCTGAAAATGGTGAAGTAAGAAAAAGAAAAAACAGTGGGACTCATGTGTACGATTTTACTGCGTCCTTTTAGATTTGTGTGCGTCAGGTACGCATGACGCGTAACTATCTGTATCACTGAAAAACACAATACAGAGTGTTCTATACTAAAATATATCACAATGATAGCAGCGTTGATGGTATCATTGGTTGTTGTGTGTTTTAATTGTTTAATGGCATATCAACCTTCATGGTTTATTTAATGCCAAAGCCTTCTTTGTAGAAGTTACTAATAAAGTATCTGTCATGTCTTCGGTAATCGAACCTAGGTAAAATGGCAAATACGACCTCAGATATAGGTGCTTACGGTCGGTCACGTTAAAAGCAACGGTTCCAGCAAGATCACCGAAGTTAAGCTGCGATGAGCCTGTGCCATATTTAGATGGGTGACTATTTAAGCAACAGCAGTTATTGTGAGTAAACTGATTTAAAAATAACTTGATTGGGCAGCATTAAATGACCCGAAAGAAGTTGATATGCCGTAAAACAAAACAACCAGCCAATCCACTTATTAAAGTCAAGTCATATTGTTGTATATTGTACGAGCGAAACAAAGAAAAGTCGACAAAAATAACAAAGGATTTTAAAAAACGGAAGAGAGGGTTTCCGGTCAAGGAAGCAGGGAAAGGATAAAGAAATATATAACAAAGGTCCGTTATCAGATCAAAATATAAAGATGCGTAGGCGTGTCGTCAATACAAAAGCCAGAGGGCCGAGTCGTCAGAGGCAGTTAGACAGTCAGACAGCAGACGGCGAACAGAGCACAAGGAGCGACCGTCGACACGGACCGTCGCTGTTCGACCAGACCCCTTCCACGTCACCAA
>CM042164.1:85475804-85505804 GCA_023376005.1 Doryteuthis pealeii | reverse complement strand
TCTATCTATCTATCTATCTATCTATTTATCTCGGCATGTTCATATCTATCTATCTATCTCTCGCTCTATCTATCTATCTATTTCGGCATGTTCATATCTATCTATCTATCTATCTATCTATTCTCGGCATGTTCATCTCTCCCCCCCCTTTCTCCTCTCTCTCTCTCTCTCTCTCTCTATCTATCTATCTATTATCTCGACATTCATATCTATCTATCTATTTTGGCATGTTCATATCTATCTATCTATCTATCTATTTCGGCATGTTCATATCTATCTATCTATCTATCTATCTCGGCATGTTCATCTCTCTCTCTCTCTCTCTCTCTCTCTCTATCTATCTATCTATTTATCTATCTATGTTTTGTTGTTGTTGCGCCATTCTTCCGTCTACTAGAGATGATGAAGTAGTGACTAATTTTTTTAAAAACTACATAGCCTGGCGGGTTGATATGAATGATGAGCCGTTGACAGGCAGCAACCCCCCTCTCATACTGCTGCTGTGACCCAAAGGAAAGGTAAGGAACCGATGCAGTTTGGCAGCGGTAGTGTCGCAGGAGTTGCTGGGTAACACTGGAGTTCAGCATCACACCACCGTAGGGACTTCGACTCCCGATTTTTTTTTTTTGGGGGGTTACTCCCTAATTATCAATCTATTATATATATACAGCAAAAAAAAAAGAAGAGAACCCTCCCCCCCAAAAAACCCAAAAAAATAAAAAACCAAAAAAACAAGAATAAACCCACTCCGGGCGGTGTAAAATTTATTTTGAAAGATATTGCCTGGGAAGGAGGGAGTTAAAAATTCAATATCAGCGGTTGTATCATAAGTAAGTAACATTTTCAAATTTATCAAAGGATAAATATATATATATATATATATATTATATATATATATATATATATAATGGAAACTTAGTTTTGTCCCCCTCAAATAAGATGTTGCGCGTATCTATTAATTATTAAATAAATAATTATTTCGAATAATTTATACATAAATTTTACAGAAAATCGTGGCTATTTATCTATTTGTAAACATTTTAGTAAACTTGTTTCTGAAAAAAGTGCGAGAGTAAAAAAATATTTTAAAAATTTGATAACCAATTTCACAAATATTTTTTTTACATTTAAATCAATAATTCAATTTTTTAATTCATTTCATAGTATATAGAGTTTATTTATCTAACTAATATATATTTAAATCATCCTTATTACAATGGAAACGATTCAAAGGTTGAATTAAAAGGAAGAGAGTTTATCTATTTTATCAATATTAATTGTTCTTTATTCTATGTATTGACGATTTTGGGTTTTGTGACGTAATGTTGCAATTCCCATTGCACTAATACCCTTGGGAAAGGTATGAATCCAATTATTCCTACTCCAGCTATGGCTAAAATAGTAGAGCGGGTCTGGGCTATTTAACATTGAATAGGCAACCAGTCTGGGAGAATAAAAACTCTGAGTTTAAACCAGTCAAACTCAGCTTAACAGATTGACCCTGTGTCACATCCTGCTCGTTCGGAAGTGTGGGTAAATATATACACCTGGGAATGTCTGGAGTGTATAACAGACAAGTTTATCTTTGTAAGATGAGTACATAAATAAGTCTGGGGAGTGTGGAGTACCCCTTCATCGCCATTACTTCTGTTACATAATTATTAGATTCCTAATATTTATATACAGTAGTGTAGAAACCAAAATGGCTTTTATAAGTTCAGCCGGTGGCCTTGAAGGATTGAATGACAAGGCTTGACCTCAGTCCGGATCCTCCTTCCGGTGGATACCGTGAGAATCGGTGGAGAAGACCCTCTTCCGGTTTAGATTAGAGAGTTTTAGTCAGATCAGCCAAGACCACGACGATGGTAAATCGTGTTATGCACGCTGCTGACTCAATCTGCGCAGGTAGTCTGGTGGGGATTTCAGAATAAAATATGATCTAAGTAAATCAAAGTCTTGTGTTATTATCTAAAAACTACCAATGACACAGAGCTTCTGATAAAGAGAAATCCCCAATGGAAGACCAGACACGAAGTCCCCAAGACGAAGTCCAGACGCTAGAAGAGGCACTAGAAGAATAGAAGTAAGAAAGGAAAGAGAGTATACAACACTTCCTGTTTTATCCTGATCCGGAGTGATAGTACCTGTTAGGGTCCCATCTATGTGTTGAATAGAAGAAAATGAGTTTTGAAAAATGTGTTTAAAATACTTTTAGTTAAATTCTTTTTCCAATACCCAGCAAGAATGAATAAAATACAATGTCTTCGGCATAAATTAAACCAAAAAGGGTTGACATGCCATAAAATACAACGAACCAACCAAATATTTCTTTTGAGATGAGATTTTGTTTTGATCTGCAACTATAAGCGAATACTACAGTAAGCCGCGATCAAAGGCAGATAACTCCCACGTAAGAAAGGACATTGTCTCTGACGACCGCTGACACGAAATCCATTTGGCAAATGTGTCTTCGTGTCAATTTTCAAAACTCTGAATTTCATTCGGCTGTCCTTTTTGCCGTTGGTCGTTTCTGTAAAATTCCCAACAGCTGGAGGCGTTTGAATTTCTCTGAACATTTGAAATAACCCGACACGACATTATGTGAGGAAGGACACAATGTTCAATTCGGTCTTAAGATCCGAATAAGAGGTTTGGAGAAAGTGTTCGCAATTAATGCAAAACACAGCATGATCACTTCTTCGAAAATTCACCTCCTCGATATTCGGGATCAATATTTCTTCTTTTTATTTTTCATTTTCGTTTTCATTTATATTATTTTTATTATTAAGTCGAAAAAAATGAGACAACTTTAAAGCCACTACTGTCTATGACATGCAATACTTCAGTTAGGCCCTTACTTAGGCTAGACGAGCGGTTGGAGAGCACCCCCAACCCCCGTTCAATCGGCAGGACACCTCAAGCCCTAGAACCTACAGGGTGTTTGCGAGAAATTTGACAGTTCATAAGGAAAAAAAAAGGTGCTTGGTAACTACGAAATTTAATGGATTGTAAATAAATTCCAGAGGCACGGAAATCACACTAGTGTCAAAAGTTTCACTCAAAATAACCGCTATTAGTGTCGATCACAGCTTCAATCCTGCTCCGGAACCAGAAGCTAGCTGATTTACAGTTTCCTGTGTAAATCGTCTGTTAAACAAACAACCGGATGTTGACGGTGTAAAATGAAAAAATGTACTTATGAATCAGCAAAGCAAATTATATGATTTTTTATATTTATATTGATTAATATTAATTAATACGTTTGCATTAATTAAAATTAAATATATATATATATATATATATATATATTAATTTCTATCTATTTGGTCAGTTCAAATCTATATAATGACTTTTCAGTCGTTTTGGCAGGTCATATCAATCAATCTATCTATCTATAACTCCCCTTCCTTTATATATATACAGTGACTTCTAAACCGAGAGCAAACCAGACTGACTTTTCAGCAGTCGGACCTGTTTCCACCCTTGCCATCCGTTGATGTCAGTAAGAGACGTACATTTTACCGGATGAATACAAACATCGAAGATGTATGTTTCGATCATCTACAGAACTCGAGTCTGTAAAGAATATATATATATATATATATATATATATATATATATATATATATATATGTGTGTGTGTGGTGTGTGTGTGTGTGTGTGTTTGTGTGTGTGTGATTTACTGACAGGTTTAGGAATTATATATATATTATATATATATTCCTAAATCTGTCTGTAAACCACAAACACACAACACACACACACACATATATATATATATTCTTAAATATACATAAATATATATTCCTACAACATATACATACAACATATTCATTCCTAAACCAGGTTGTAAACAACATATATAATATATATATATATATATATGTGTGTGTGTGTGTGTGTGTGTGTGTGTGTGTGTGTGTGTGTTGTATGTATATATATTGGAAATGTCAGACATGTGGTCGAATTTTGATTTTTAAGGCTGGATATGTCAATCATAGGAAATCTCACCAGGGTCAATCCATGCAAATTCCAGGAACAAACAATCTGTCTTGTGCTATCTGTGGCAAGGTCTGTAAGTCGGCTTCTGGTCTTAAGAGACATATGGTGGTGCATAAGCATTAAATTTTATCATCTGATTCATCTGATTAATCTGAATCATCTTATTCGGTGGGAAGGAAGTCCTTCCAATGTCATATTTGCATCAAACTTTGTGGATCTGCAGCAGGTTTGATGAGTCATTTAAGGGCTCATGCAAGGAAGGTTTCTGGTGGTGGACTTATAGGATTGTGAGGGACAGCAATGTTCTGTAAACATTATGCTATTGCTATGCTGCTATATATATTGTATTCTCAAGACGAGCTAAAGGGACAATTCTTCCAAACCTTTGTCGTGTCAGTGCTGCTGTACGGCTGCACCAGTTGGTCCTTAACGAAGCGCCTAGAGAAATAAACTAGATGGGGTTGCACAAAAATGCTGCATACGGTATTAAACAAAACGTGGAATCAACACTCCACGAGAAAACATATCACGCAAAGTATCCGCTAAGACGAACTAGATACGCAGGACACTGCTGCAGAATCAAGGACGAACTCATAAGTGACGTCCTCCTGTGGAAGCCAGAACATGGCGCGCTAGTGTGGGCCGGGCAGCAAAGACGTACATTGAACAGCTCTGTGTGGATTACTAGATGCTGCGCAAGAACCTCCGGAGAAACAATGAGTGATTGGGACTGTTTGGAGAGATTGTCATGGATATCCGTGCTAATTATGCGACATGATGATGATGATGATGATGATGGTGGTGTATATAGAAATAATCTACTCAAGTTTCACCATAAGGTCATTTTTATTTCTATATACACCTTATTACTAAATTCGATCGACTAACGTATTGAGCACTTTATATTCATTATAACACTGACTTAATCGATTAATATTTGTATCGACCATCAATATTGCGGTTAACTCAATATTTTATTCTCCGGTAAGTCATCTTCTTTATCATCTTATCTCTCTCTCTCTCTCTCTCTCTCTCTCTATATATATATATATATATATATATTATATATATATATATATATATATTCTTTATTCATTCTTCCTCATATCGTCGGATTCAATTCCAATTCCATTTTTTTAAAAACCAGAACAAATAAAACAGTTTCAACACCCAACCGTTGATTTTTCCCTAGCTCAGTTGGTAGAGCGTTCGGCTAGAAACCACAATGTTCCCAGTTCGATAACGACCCTCGCCAACTCAGCGTATGAGTAGCCGCAGGGATGTGTGGTAAAGTAAGGAGTTGATGTTAGTGTGGTGCTCCATCTCAGACGCTAAAATAATATCTTGGACTAGTGCTAGTAAAAGGGATAGACTCACTCGCTGATTGGCTGATACCGACTTTAGGCCACGCCGACGACTTTATATATATATATATATATATAATATATTTATATATACATATTCCAAGTATCTGAAACAGATGTTTACATACAAAATTTATGCATATATTACACTATGCAAGGCGCTGGTACTATGTCTAGGAGAACGGCTACTAAAAGTCAAAATAACCAACGATGTCGGGCTGATACGTGCAGAGAACAGTTATCCCCCCCTTATTAACGATGCATCTTAGGGATATGTCTAAGAAACCTTTGACCTCGTCTGTCAAACATGGATGTCAATTCTTTGCGCATATTGCTAACACTTCCTCCAGACATGCGCACATGCAACAACAGCAGCAGCAGCAGCACTAGTACTTACTGCGTGGGCCTGCCGAAAACACTCCATGCATTTCGATAGCAACCAGCACCCACCCCCCCCCCCCCCAATACCGCCACATCCCGCACCCCTAAGTGAGTCAGGGTTTCTTAGAGGCTGAGGGAAAAAAATTTTGGTGCAACAAATCAATGAATTGGTTTGTTGTTTTTATTAACGAGTGACCAGTGACCGTTTCGTGGTTTTGCCCGGGAGGGGGGTGCTGCGGTCTGGGGGTGGGGATGCTGCGGTGGGGATGCTGCTGGGTTGTTATTTTGGATGAGGAGAAGGGCAATGGAATCGAGCGGATAAAAGCATTGAGATTTCGAACAGTTTGACTGCAATAAATACTACCTCGGTAATTCATTATAGCCTCAAGCGCTTGAACTTATAGATTTTTTGGTTTAGGCTGGCTACTGGCAAAAGCCAAGATATCTTCAATTCAACCACCAGGGGATGGAATCGAACTCGGTGTGTGCGTGTTGTGTGTGTGTGGGGGGTAGTTCAAAGGACTTTTTTTTAATGTTGTCACTGAATGGGATTAGTCTTTTTTATTTTCTGTTTTTTAAACCTGTACACAAAGGAAAACAAATCCTTTATTGACATGTGTATAAAAATTTAGTTCATCCAATAATCGATATTGTTTATTAGTACATTTAATCATTATGGGATGGGATGAGCCAATACCGATGAGGACTTTATGGCACGAATTCTCTATTAGATATTTACAAAACCCCACACTCGCACCCCAAATATATATATATATATATATATATATAATATATATATATATATATATATATAATAAAAAAGAAGGTGCGCAAATGTATTATGTTTTCAGAAAAAAAAATGTTTAATTTTCTTTTTTTTACATATGCAACACGTGTTTCAGATCTTCTGTATCTTCTTCAGGCTTTGATTGATAATATGAAAAATGAATTCTTACATGCATGTATATATATAATATATATATATTTATATATACATGAGTATTTCACTTCCCTCTTCCTGTTTGGTGGGAGTGGAATATAAAGGAATTTCATTTTTAACATTAGTCTTTTAAACAGGGTGTGTATGTGTGTATCAATGTATATGTGCCCATATAGACACATATACATAGACACACACCTACACACACCCAAAAAGTATAAACTTAAGTAGAAAAACAGAAATTCTCTAGAACAAAAAACAAATTTCAAACACACACACCTAACATATCAAACACACACACCTAACATATCAAATGAACAATCTGATAAACTATAAAAGAGTAATAAAGCTCAGTTAAATGAATTTATTACCAAGCCACCCAGAAACAAAAACACCTGTTTAAAAGACTAATGTTAAAAATAAAATGCCTTTATATTCCACTCCACCAAACAGGAAAGCGGGAAGTGAAATAACTCATATATATATATATATATATATATATATATAATATATATATTATATATATAGCATGTAGAGAATTCATTTTCATATTATCAATCAAAGCCTGAAGAAAGTACCAGAAGATCTGAAAAACACGGTTGCATATGTAAGATAAAAAGAATAAAAAAATTTTTTCTAAAAATAATACGTTTTGCCGTACCTGCTTTTTTTATAAAAAATATGAATTTTCTCCCGTTGGAACCAGAACAACATCATATAATATATATATTATATATATATATATATATTAAGACTTAAATCTTTGCCCTGATGAGCTACTAAGTGAAATTAATTTGACTCATTAGGTTTAACTTTATTATTTGCTCTATTTGTATTAAGCACTCTTTCTTTTTTAAATTTAGAAAATCCCTGACGTTAATATATATATCATATATATATATAATTTTTTCTTTTGGCCAAATTTATAGTATCAACGATTATTTTCGGTTTGTACGACTATCTGGGTCTTTTCTTTTTTTAAATTTTTTTCCCCAGATGATGTTTGGTAGTACATTTTTTACAATCAAACTATATTCCTTGTTTTTTCTTACCGCAAGGGTTTACCAACAAGTTTAGTATTATATTATATTATATATATATATATATATATATATATATGTGTGTTGTGTGTGTGTGGTGTGTGTTTTAAGATAAATGGAAAGAAAATGTTGTATGTATAAAAATCATTTATTAAGATGCCGACACTTGTTTTGAGCAAGAGTTTGTCCTTGTATACATTGTATTCTATTTATACAAAACGTATAGAAAAAAAGCGGTCTTCATCAGGGCAAAATATTTTGATATTTCAAAATATCTTTCCTTGATGAAGACCGCTTCATGTCGTAATCGGGAGCCTTTAGGTTGTAATCGGGAGCCTTAACCTAACTTCGAACCCGACTGCCATATGAAGGCTCCCGAAATCGACGAGAAAGTTCCCTACACATAACCCAACGAATAAATACAGTTCTAAGTGAAAATTATCTCGGGTTTACAGGTGAAATCTAAGGTGCGCATCAACGAGCGAAAATAACATAGAATACTTAACTTAGCTTAACACTTTACCCGGTACATGGTTAATGGAATCTATTACAATAGATAAATAAAGGGTTCGTTTCGAAATTCAGTGTAAGCTCCCGATTACGACATGAAGGATCCCAAGTTCAACAAGAAGAACCTGAAGAAGACAGGAGGGAATATCGGTAGAAACATTGTGTATTTATGTTGTGGACTAGATTACCTGTCGTAAAGAGTAAATGAGCTGGTCCAAGATTATCTGTACTCTGCTGTTTTAGAGCATCTGGGTGATTGCTTGAGACTGCTCCAGAGTGCTTTGGCTAAGTAAAATTAACAGCGTTGATCCTAGGGGGATATCCCCCCAGGCAATGCCTATTACCTTGATTTAAAGGGACAGGGCTGGGTTTATTGCCCAGCGCATGAGGAGCTCCTTGAGGGGGAATGTCGACGGGATCAGTGCATTTTTTGTGCCTACCACCCATGAGCTTCGGTTTTAGAATAGATCAGAGATGGGGTCAGTGTATACTATTTGATTCTTGTCTACAAGATTTTAAATAACAATATATATATAAACACACCTAACACCTGTGGCAGCATTATCATAAACCCATTGCTACAACACCTATCTGAGGGAAAAAGGAAAATCCCTACTACCAACCTTGCTAACACCACCATTCCTTATTTACGACCTCCTGATTCACCAGTATGAAAATGTTCACCATTGAAGCAAAATCAATCCCAAAGTCCCTGAAGAAGTCTAACAGCCGAAAATTTACAACATCCGTGTTTGTATACCTCTCAACGCACAACACACACACACACACACACACACACACACATATATATATATATATATATATATATATTATATATATATATTATATTATATATAATTCAAAACCCATTCTCAACAGATATTACCAAAGGTAAGACACGGATTTATCTAATAACTTATTAAATAATTATATTAACTTGGCTTCAAAGAGTCTAATAATAGATGAGAAAAACTTTCTATTGGGACCCCACTCTCAAAAAGTATTTTAATACTTTTGAGAGGGTCCCTAGGAAAGGATTTTTCATTTATCCCCCTCATATATTATATATTATCTATAATATATATATATATATATATATATATATATATGTATAACCTATCCGACATTGAATAAACAACACACCAAAATAATTTCTTAACCTTGGACCAAACTGACACTTATAAAATTCATACAATCACCAGAATAAAAAAAAAAAAACTGAATTGAAATACTCTTTCAGAACATCCAGAAGCTTCAGACACAAGGAAAATTTCCACACACCGGAACATTAAATATGTGGACAACAGTCCGAAAATCTAAAAAAAATAGAATTATGAAACCTCATCTAAAAAGATCAGACAAATAAATAATGATATACTTACTTGTAGTAATTTTCCGCCCCCCCTTTACATATACCCAATTTTTGGATCATGCTATTATTTTGCACTGCGGTATGTGTTAAATTACTCTTAATAAATAAATTAACCCTTTTTCGAGATATATGAATCACAATTATTTTATTATGTCGATCGCTTGTTTTTATTTCTTATTATAATGGAGATTATGCAACTTTCTGTGTGAAACCAAAACTACGTCACTTCTGACTTCATGATTTCCATAGCTATTTGATTTATATTCCCAACAATTATGAAATAGTCATTATCAAGTAATCTTAACTAGCATCTTATGTATTAACAATGGCTCTATTAAAGTTTAGCTTAGTTAGATTTGCTCCAAAACTGCCCATAATATAAATTTAACTATTCTCCCTCCAGCTATGAGTAAATAGTAGTGCAGACTGGGCTCCTTAATCTTGGTATGGCAACCGGTCTAGAAGGAAAACTGATAATACAAACCAAAGGATCTCTTTTCTGATTAGCCAAAACTAATTTGCGAGCTCCTCCTCCTCCTTCTCATTCCTTTTCTTCCTTTCTTTACTTATTATCGAAAATAAAACCTTCCATGAAAAAAATTAAAAAATTTAAATGTAAAAATATTTTTATTCTGTCAAAATATATATAAAAACATGTGTAATTTAAATAAAAACAGGACAAAATCCTGAAACAGTTTTCCAATATTAGCATTAATATATCTATTGATATATATATTTACCAACCCCTCCACACAAGCAGGATGTGACACAAGGTCAATTTCTTAAGCGGAGTTTAACAGGTTTATATTTAAAATCCTGAAATACGCGTTTTATATCTTTAAGAAACAAAGATTTATATAGTATATAGTGCGAATAATTTGCATAATGATTTTAGAAAAACTGGGTTTAATAAATAATTATTTGCGATTACTGATTTCTGATACTATCATATTCTCAAACGTATTAAAAGCAATCCTATGTATGATTTTATATAGAAATCAATGAAAATAACATTAAAATAAGCGTAATATTTTTATATTCTTTCTTATTTAGTTTTGTTAGTTTTTCTAATTTGATATTATATATTATTACATCAAAACATAAATATTTGCGCCCTGTAGGGGGGGGCATACTTTTGTTAGTGCTTTTATCGTGAATTGAACTTTACTCGAAGGAATGACCACCCGGTTATTTCCTATAACTCCAACATAAGCAAAGGGGAACCACTCTTGATTTGTAGATTATTTATTTATTTTCCCATTAAACAAATACTAACCCTAACCCTAACCATAACCATAACCGTAACCCTGACCCTAACCCTAACACCGTCTTCTTTTTTCCTAGTAGATCAATAAATAAATAAATAGATAATTTATCAGTCAAGTGGTTCCCCTTTGTTTATGTTGGAGTTATAGGAAATAACCGATCACCCCTACATATATACGTATATCATCATGTATATATCAGTTTTCTTGAACTGGATTCTAATTATTCATAGTTCCAGTTGACGTCGTCCAGCTTGGTTGATGCAAAACTCCACTTTGGCCCTTACTTATGCTAGACGGCTGGTAGGAGAGACTCCCTCCGATTAATGGACTAGTAACATCAAGCCGTAGCACCTATATGCTTTTCCCAACCCTATTTCCTTCATGGCAAGTTCCCAATCCTTTCTGTTGTGATGTTAATCCAACAGTAAAAAAGAAGTCAAGTCGAGGTAGGGTAAAATAAGACAAGTGTATTTACAATAATGGTACAGGAACGGCTAGCTTGCCGTTAAACGGTAACAGTACAACCTTTTCACTCGGTGTCTCACTATTTATAGTGAGAACCGGTGTATATTCTCCACTGTAGGAACGGCCGGTACAACACTTTCTATCAGACATGTGCTTGAAGGCAGTGGCTGAGGGTCTTAGTCTCCTGTGTATGACGTTAAACTGCATCCAAAGGTGATGTTCCAATTTTGGAGCTCCGGGGGATGTGGAGTACCAGCTCATTGTCATTACTCTCAGGTCCACTCTGACCAGGATTGGTAGTAGCTTTTAGGGCCCCATTTGTGGTTTTGATGGGAAAATGAGTTTTAAAAAATCTGTGTGGAGTACCCCTTCATTGCCATTACAGATGGAAAAAATGTTAAAAAAGAAGTGAGTTTAAGAAAAAAAAGAATATCCATTAAGCATGAATAGAGTGAAGCGTCTTCGGTATTAAATAACACAAGAAGTGTTGGCATGCCGTAAAATCCAACAAACCAAACCTATTTGGTTGATATCCAAAATCTAACATTAGTTCATTGAAACCAAAAAAAATAATGAAATAAAGAAAGAAAGATAAAAAAACAACAACAAAAAAAAAAAAGAAAAATTTATGCAATTTGGAATTATTCAAATGTAAAATTTCATGGCTGATTTTTGATCTGGAGAAAAATGGAAATAAAAAAAAGTTCCATTGTCAGAGCGAAAATAATTAATTAGAATAGAACTGGTTATAGATTATTAAAAAAAGATGTCTGACACGACAGACTAAAAAGAAAGAAAATGCACACACACCAGTAAAATTCTATCTTGAAAACGAATGGCACCTGGCAGCGAAACTGACTATCTTTTTGTTTCGTGAAATTGTCTTTCACGTCATTTGTGTCACATTTGACAGAATCGAGACGGACATTCTAACCAGTGACAACCCCTTGAATGTCATCCGAGGCGTCTACAGAGAAGGTCCAAAGAAATTAAGATGTTTTTTTATTACTTATTATCAAAAACCACCATAGAGGCGGCATTTAGCCTAGCTTCTTTGGATTGGTAGATTTTACGGCATGTCAATCCTTTGGTTATTTTATGCCGAACACGTTTTGTTTAATTCATTCTTGTTGAGTATTCAAATTTTTATAAATATATTTTTTTAACAACGTTGTGAATACAACATAAAAGAATGGGGACAGCAGTCGAAAAATTCTAAATTATACAGACGGCATCTTATAATATACGATATCGAGAATCGAACCTCAAATAAGTTTGTGTTTGTTGTGTGTGTTTCTGTGTTTGGTTCGTGTGTGTGTCAGTTGTGTGTGTGTGTGTGTGTTTGTGTGTGTTTGTATGTGAGTGTGTTGTATGTGTTCTATGTTGTATTGTTTATGTGTTTGTGTTTGTGTGTGTGTGTGTTTGTGTTTGTGTGGTGTGTGGTGTGTTATGTGTGTGTGTGTGTTGATGTGTGTGTTGTTGTGTTGTGTGTTTTGTGTGTGTTTGTCTCTGTGTATTGTAGTTGTGTTTGTGTGTTTGTATTTTGTAGTGTTGTGTGTTGTGTGTGTTGTGTGGATATGTTGATCTTTTGTGTGTGTGTTGTGTGGTGGTGTTTGTGTGAATGTGTGTGTGTGTGTGTGTGTGTGTGTGTGTGTGATGTGTGTTGTGCCTTGTGTTTGTGCAAGGCCAAGACATTGAACGGTGAACATCAAAGAACAACTGAGAAACGTTGAACCTGTTCACCTTTGTTTAAAAAAAAACAAAAACAAAAAAAAAAAATAACCACGCACACATAAAAAGAATTATCATTCCGGGGTTTTATAGAATGGAGTAAATCCATGTAAATTCACCCAGACAAGTAAAAATTATCACCCACCCCGTTCTTTTTTAATGTTTTCCATCTTTAGACTATGTTAACCAAGACAATCCCCAATATTTGAGCTCCAATCCAAAATTGGATATCTTGGGCAAAAATGCTTTTATGAACCAATTCTTAGTAGTAGGGAAGCTCTAGAATTCATTTTACAGGCAAAAATAGATTACAAAAAGTCGCCATTTTCGCGAACCCCGAATTTGGAGAGCTAAAAAATCAATATAACTCGGCCAATTTTTAAAATTGGAAGCTCAAATTTTGGGTATTGTCTAACTTTAACATAATCTACACATAGAAAAAATTGAAGTGGGTGAGTAACATGGCCTAGATGATTGTACATGGAAATATCAACTGTGCAAACCTGCACTGACATAGCGATTTGTTGAAACGTATTTAGAAAAAAAAAGTTAATATAATTATTCTATAAGTATAAATAAATAAATATACTTATAGAATAATTATATTAACTTGATGCTTCAAAAGAGTCTAATAATAGATGAGAAAAACTTTCTATCAGAGACCCCACTCTCAAAAAGTGTTTTAATACTTTTAAGAGGGGTCCCTTGGAAAGGATTTTTCATTTATCCCCCTCATTTCATTCATTTTTATTTCATCCATTCATTCATTTTACCATTAATTTTTAACTAAATAATTTAGAAGCATACGCGAAACTTAAATGATATATATATATATATATATATATATTATATATATATATATATATTTGTATATGTATAAAGTATTAACTTACGGTGGGTATAGAACGATCGTTGGAAGCGCACAATATCCAGAGGTTAAGGTTGAGAAAAAACAAATACAAAGTGCTCAATACAATGTAGAGCATAAATTTATTTAAGAATGGATATGAGTAACCTACTCGAGTTTCATCGATAGATTCTTCAGGGTTACTTTTAAATTAATCGAGTTTACGATTAATCTTTGGTGTAATAAACATGCCCGTTGGAATGGGACTTAAATTTAGTAGAGGAACGCTTGTAAACAAGCGTCCCTCTACTAAATTTAAGTCCCATTCCAACGGGCATGTTTATTACACCAAAGATTAATCGTAAACTCGATTAATTTAAAAGTAACCCTGAAGAATCTATCGATGAAACTCGAGTAGGTTACTCATATCCATTCTTAAATAAATATATATATATATATGTGTGTGTGTGTATGTGTGTGTGTGTGTATTTGTTTACATTTTTCAAATAACCACGGCAACCGTTTCTAGCGTCCGTTTTACGGTTAACCATCCACAAACGCTATGCATTTCATTCAACAATTTCAAATTGACTGACCGACAAAAGCAAATGAGTCTAGCAGATTTCTTATTGTCTGTGATATATCTAGTTTTCCTCAAAACTAACGAAAGCCCTGGTGAAGATCTATTGAAACAGATCGACACTGCAGCGTAAGCGAAATAAGCATTACTTCCTTTATGAACTTGTGTTTTTCAATTTTTCATAATATCACATACTGTCGGATTCACTTCCACTTATTCTTCACACACACACACACACACACCACATACACACACACACATATATATATATATTATATATTAAATTTTTACTTGAAGGCACTTACAACGCATGTATCGCATAAAATTCGATACTTTTTCTTATAGAAAATGAACTTGACAAGTGTAATCCCAGCAAAGGATGGCTCGATGTGTAGAATACCGTACAGACTGTTTCGACTTTATTAAGTCTCATCAGCGGAACGATTTCCCTCCGACAGAAATCGAAACCGGGACTTCAGCAGACACAGTGAAACACTAGTGAAACACTTTATCGCCTCGGCCACAGTACACAGCTGACCATCCTAGCGAAATTAAGCTTGTCAAATGATACTCACGCCTCTACCATAATAGGTAAGGGGGCGTTATTGAGAGAATAATAACAACAAACATGTAGTAAAATTGGATTATAGTCCTTAATCTTTAACCTGTTGAACACTGATAACGATTTTTTCGTTAGTAGCCATTACTAGAGAGCATTTCTTTCTAGAAAATTCAATTAAATATATATAAATAAAGTAAAGTCGTCGGGGCGGCCTAAAGTCGGTATCAGCCAGTCAGCGAGAGTCTATCCCCTTTTCAATAGCGCTAGACCAAGCAGATTGTTTTAGCATCTGAGGTGGAGCGCCACACTTTACCGCACAGATCCCTGTGCTACTCATAACGGTGAGTTGGCGAGGACCGGTATCGAACTAGGAACCTTGTGGTTTCTAGCCGAACGCTCTACCGACTGAGCTAACCCGGCCCGTGTGTGTGTGTGCGTGTGTGTAAGGTCAGTATTAAATACTAATAAAACATTCACAATCTTCTTTCTTCTATTACGAATTTCACAATTCTTATTTCTAGGAAGGTAATGAAATGAAATAAGAATACCCCAATTCTCCCCGGCTGAATTTACATTATGAAAATATTGCAGGTTGACCAAAACTCATTATGTGGCAAATGATTACAAGGATTTGTTTCCATATCTGCATTCAGACTCCAACTCTGGTCAATTATTTAGCAATTAATTTTGTTGTAATTCGCAACTTTTCTTCCAAAAACAATCTACGATATTTTGACAGTACATTTTATGTTTATGTTCACTTTTAGAAAATTCCCCTCAATTCCAAGTTCGATGACATTCTTATCTTTTAATTCCCATTTGGTCTTTTTACCGTAGTGCAATTATCATAACGTTCATTTTAGATCACTTATCATTAGAAACCTCTGTTTTCACAGCCACACTTACACACACGCACACACACACACACACACACACACACACACACACATATATATATATATATATATATATATATATATATATATAACGAGGAAGATTCAAAAATTATATTCACTCTTGTTTTATGGTAGCAGTTTTAATATAATCATGTTACGTTATAATAATAATAATAATAATAATAATAATAATAATAATAATAATAATAATAATAATGTCCTTTCATTTCTGTTTGCATGATATTGTCCGCTTCTAAAATTCCTAAGTATTTGTAGCCTTGATGAAAATGAAAGCTACAAATACTTAGGAATTTTAGAAGCGGACAATATCATGCAAACAGAAATGAAAGGAAAAGTTAAAAAAGAATATCTCAGGAGAACTAGAAAACTTTTAGAAACCAAACTTAACAGCAGAAATCTGATCAAAGGAATTAATACCTGGGCTGTCCCCATAATAAGATACGCAGGACCATTCTTAAAATAGACAAAAGAAGAACAGACAAATAGACCAAAGAACGAGAAAACTAATGACCATGCACAAGGCTCTACACCCTAGAGATGATAGAGATAGATTATATGTGTCAAGAAAGGGAAGAGGTCTTGCCAACATAAAGGAATGCGTAGAAACCACAATCCAACAACTTGAAGATTACACAAGAAAGAGCAAAGACAAACTACTTATGGCGGCCAACAATAGTAGAAACGGCAGATGGACAAACAGAAAAACGACAAAGACTAGAAAACAAAAATGGGAAGAAAAACAATTATATGGACGCTTCAAACGACAAATAGAAGAGGTTGCACATGAAAAGACTTGGACATGGTTAAGAAAGGGGAACCTCAAAAGAGAAACAGAATCACTTATAATTGCTGCACAAAATAATGCCATAAGGACAAACTACATCAAAGCGAAAATTGATAAGACTCAACAAAATAGTAAATGTAGACTTTGCAGTAATAGAGATGAGACTGTTAACCATATACTCTGCGAATGTAGCAAACTAGCACAACGAGAATACAAAACTAGACACGACTGGGTTGGGAAGGTGATCCACTGGGAATTATGCAAGGAATTAAATTTTGACCACACAACAAAATGGTATATGCATAAACCAGAATCTGTTCTTGAGAACGAAACGCATAAAATTCTCTGGGACTTTGAAATAAAAACGGATCACCTTATCCCAGCAAGAAGACCAGACCTAGTGTTGATAAACAAAAAAGAAACAACTTGTCAACTGATGGATTTTGCAGTGCCAGCAGATCACAGGGTGAAGCTAAAGGAAAATGAAAAAATGGACAAATATCTGGACCTTGCCAGAGAACTGAAAAAGTTATGGAATATGAAAGTGATACCAATTGTAGTTGGTGCACTTGGACCAGTCCCAAAAGGATTAGAAAAGGGCTTGGAAAGTCTGGAAATCAGAGGAAGCATTGATACCATTCAGAACACTGCACTGCTGCAATCTGCCAGAATACTCAGAAAAGTCCTGGAGACCCGAAGAGACTTGCTGTCACTCAGACTCCAGTGAAAGACCATCAGCTAACGCTAATGTGAAAACTCAAAAGGAGTAAATAATCTATCCTAGAGAATGAAACGCACTTTGAGGTAAAGACGGATCACCTAATCCCAGCCAGAAGACCAGATCTGGTGTTTATCAATAAGAAGAGAACTTGTCATCTCGTGGATTTTGCCAACCGGCCGATCACCGAGTGAAAGTGAAAGAAATCGATGTATATATATATATATATATATATATATATATATATATATATACTTGGACCTTTCCAGGGAACTAAGAAAACAATTGAACATGACGGTCCAATTGTAATTGGTGCTTTAGGAACGGTCCATAGGGGTCTAGAAAATAGTCTGGATGAACTGGAAATCAGAGGAAGAATCGAGACTATCCGGACTACAGCATTGTTGAGATTGGTTGGAATAGAGTCCTGGAGACCTGAGAAGACTTGCTGTCACTCAGCCTCCAGTGAACCACCGGCTAAGGCGGGTGTGAAAAACTCTAATGGAGTGAAAATGATAATAATAATGATAATAATGATAATAATAATCTACTTCCAATTATATTATATATATTGTATATTAGACTTCGATTCAATTACTCCGGCTGTCAGCGTTCAGGAATACATACATTTATGAATAATCTGAAATGGAAAATTCACTACACCAAAACCCATATTTGGTTTTCATATATATATATATATATATATATATATATATATATATATATATATACGGTATGATTCTCACGTTGGAATAGAGTGATGACGTGTTGATTGTAATATAATAGTTATATACTTATCTCGGGACCGGCACTACATTGGAGAGGCTCGAATCTAGGTTGCTGTGCCGATGATGAGTTGGCTGACGATTCTTGGGTATTTGGAGTCTGGAAACCAACTTGGGGTACAGAAAGACATCTTGCTTTGTTTGGTTTGGTTTGATTTGATTTTACGGCATATCAACCTCAGTGGGTCATTTAATGCCGATAAAGTTTTGAAAGAAATCAATTCTTAATGCATAATACAATTTTGTTTATAAACTCATGTTTTTCTATTTAACCCATAGATGGGACCCTAACAGGTACTACCACTCCGGATCAGAGTGGACCAGGGAGCAATGGTGATGAAGGGTCCTCCAGAACTGGAACCTCACCATCAGATAGGGTTTAACGTCATCCCCAGGACATGTAGACCCGCAGTCACCGCCTTCTAGCACCCATATGATAAAAAGGGGTTGGGGCTTGCCATAAGGGCAATAGGGTTGGGAAAATCATATAGGTGCTAGGGCTTGAAATGTCCAGCCGATTGATCAGAGGGGGCCTCTCCGACCTCCCGTCTAGCCCAAGATAGGGCCAAAGTGGAGTATTGCAAGTCATGAACTGCTCATCTACCTGGGTTCTATCCTTAAGCATCACAGGTCGCCACCTACGGCCAACAGGTGGCCCCATTGGGGGAGTCTTACCCCTCTGCAGAGGTGCAGTAGGTGCATTCTAACGCCCCAGCCGACAGGGCAGATCTTGCCTTGTGCCATTTATAGATGTTAGTAATAACACAAGGTTACTTATCTTGTTCTCACGAGATTTTTTATTTTCCCCAAGCCAAAACGACCCGGAGCGAGAACCACGTCTCACTCAGTCAGCGCATTGTTCCAAACACCCCTAACATTCTCACCTCTCACTCTTCCTCTCTCTCTCACTTTACCACGTGACACGTCTCGTTCAATAGAATTATGCCATGTGCCCTTGTACTGATTCACCCTTAATTTTTCCCCCGTTCTAATCTATACTTAATTCTTATATTCCTCCTAAAAACATTTCCGTGATAATTTTCACGTCACTGTATTACGTTCCTGGCTCTCACCATTTCTATCATGTTACAATAAACGAAGCTGATTGAAATAGATAGAAAATAACCAACGTTAGGGAACTAAATGAATGCCCCAATCAAGTGCATATACAAGGGAGATTTTAAAAAAATGATCCGTACTCTTGCTCTATGAAACTCGCGCGCATTGTGGATTATTTGATTGGCTGAACCGTGATTAATCTGCGGGTAATTCGCCGGTTCGCCAACACCATCTCGGACAATCTCGGCGGTGGAGATTGACCGGCGTCGTACTCTCTCTCTCTCTGTCTGTCTCTCTCTGTCTGTCTCTCTCTGTCTCTGTCTCTCTGTCTCTCTGTCTCTCTCTTCGTTCGTCACGATTGTTTGTTTACTTTTAAACTTCTCGATCCACTCATACACATTTCTACGCGGTAGTGCAATGAGGAGCGACAGAGAGAGGACAGACAGACAAACAGAGAGAGAGAGAGAGAGAGAGAGAGAGAGAGAGAGAGAGACAGAGACAGAGACAGAGACAGAGACAGAGACAAAGACAGACAGACAGACAGACAGACAGAGGGAAAATAAATTTATCACAGAGAATAAGAAGACTGGGAGAGTCTTTTGATTTGTCGGTCAATCTATCTAAAAAAAATGTTGAATGCGACAAAAGAAAATACTCTCCCAGTCTTCTTATTCTCTGTGATAAATTTATTTTTCCTCAAATCAACAAAAGCCCTGATGAAGATCAATTGAAACAAATCGAATCACTGCAGCCTTGGCGAAACAACCATCACTCGTTTTATGAACTTGTGCTTTTTCCATTTTTCACTATATTACATACTATCGGATTCACATCAATTTTCTCTTCATATTCTCTTCATATATATATATATATATATATATATATATTATGTGTGTGTGTGTGTGTGTGTGTGTGTGTTTATTTATCTATGTAAAAGATGGTTAAATGCGTGGGTTTGATTGTGAGGAAAGGAAATAAAACGGCTTAAATCAGACGTTAGATAAAACGAGGAGGAGAAAATTGTAGAGGGGCGCCATTGGATAAACATGGCCGCGAGCGAATGGAATAAGGGAAATAATTAAGAAGGCGGGACAGAAAAAGAGACAGGCAGACGCGGCGAGAAATGATTGGATGAAAAAAAAAAAAAAAGGAAAAAAAATGAGAACTGTAAAATTATGGAGGAAAAGAAAAAAAAACACTGGAGGCGAGTGGAAAGTGATAAGAGAAAAAAAATCTGAAAAAAAAGAAACAAAAAAACAAAAAAACAAATGAAAAAATACTAAAATGTAAAAGACGGAGAGACGTGAGAGGAAGGCAATTTGTTGAAAATCAAAATGGTCGTCCGGATGCAAAAGGGTTACAAAAGAAAAGGAATTAAAAGGAATCATTTGCATTTTTTTTTAAAAATTTAATTTTGTTTTAAATTTCTTAAAATGAAATAGATCCCTAAGTAGACCTGCACCTATTTTAGTAGTGACCATGTTTAAATTCAGAGTTTTTTTCTAGACTAAGTAAGTAAAGTCAGCGGGGCGGCCAATCAGCGAGGGAGTCTATCCCCTTTTCACTTGCGCTAGACCAAGGAGATTATTTTAGCATCTGAGGTGGAGCGCCACACCTACCGTCAGCTCCTTACTTTACCGCATAGATCCCTGTGCTACTCATGCGCTGAGTTGGCGAGGACCGGTATCGAACTAGAAACCTTGTGGTTTCTAGCCGAACGCTCTACCGACTGAGCTAACCCGGTCCCTCTTCTAGACTAATTAAGGTTAAAAAGCCCAGTCTTCCCTACTATTTACCCCTAGCTAATAATCTTGGGAAAAGCCGAATCCAACTATCCTCCCTCCAGCTATGTGTAAATAGTAGGTTAGACTGCGAGTTCAATTCCTGGACGAAGCCACAGTTCACATAGCGCTAATAACCTTGTTTATTAACGCTATGTGAACTGTAGCTTCGTCCAGGTATTGAACTCGGATCGACGAGTCCATTTCCTCTGACTCGCGCTTCCCAATTAGTATTGTTGTCATTTCGATCACTAATCAGTGCTCCTAATCCATGGCCTTGTGTCAGATGAGAGTAAGCTGTATAATTTTTTTTACCGTGTACAAATTGTTACCAAGTAAACTTGTTGACTATTATGACGGAATTGATTTTGACCTGAACGTGTGACCTAAACATTTTGTCTGAGATTGGCCTATGTTAAGTTTGAGTTCATACAAAATTTACGAGAATGAAGAAAGGTGAAAGGAAGAAAGAAGAAGACGAAGAGGGAAGGAATTTAAAATAGAGGGAGAAGAGCGATTAGATGAAATATAGGGAAGAGAGAAGAAAGAAAGAGAGAAGAAAGAAAGAGAGAAGAAAGAATGAAAAGCAAAGAAAAAGACAAATGAAAATAAATATGGAGAGATAAATAGAACAAGAAAGAAAGAAATAGATAGATAGATAGATAGATAGATAGAAAACTTAAGGAAATTAAAAATGGAGAAAATGCAGAAAGAAAGAAAGAAAGAAAGAAAGAAAGAAAGAACAATAAATAAAGTTAAACGTAGAGAAAATGCCGGAAGAAGAAAGAGAAGGAAAGAGAAATAAAGAAGTTACAAAGGAAGGAAAAAGATGAGCACAATTAAAGGATGAAAATGGAAAGAAAAAAATAGAGAAAGAAAAGAGAGATATAAAGAGGATGAGGAAGCGAGAGAGAGAGAGAGTGAGAGAGAGAGAGAGAGAGAGAGAGAGAGAGAGAGAGAGAGAGAGAGGGGTGATATCGTCTGAGAAAAATTAAAATGAACAAAAAAAAAGAACTCATGAAAATACAATATTAGATATATGAATGGAATGTAAGTAAAAAGAGAACAAAATATATAAAAATCAGAAAAAGAAAGAAAGAAAGAAAGAAAGAATTCTTCAAGGCTAATGACAGAATGAAGTTGGAATATAAAAGTGAGAAGAAAAGAACAATAATTCGTGGGGAGTGAGAGAGAGGGGGGAGAGAAATAGAGAGAGATATAAAGAAGGAGAGGGAGAGAGGGATAGAGAGAGGGGTAGAGATAAAGATAGAGATAGAGGGGGAGTTAGAGAAAGAAATAGAGGGAGGGAGGGAGAAAAAGAGGGTGAGACTGAGAGAGAGAGAAAGTGTGTGTGTGAGAGAGAGCGAGAAATAGAGAAAGAGAGAGGGAAAGAAAAAAGAAAGAAGGAGAGAAATAGATAGAAGGAGAGAAAGAGAGATATGAAGAGGGAGAGGGAGAGGAGAGAGAGAAAGAGATAGAGTAAAAGATCGGGGGGTGAGAGAGAAAGAGAAGAGAGTGAGGTTGGGAGAGAGATAAAGGAGAGAGAGAGAGAAAGTGTGTGTGTGTGTGTGTGAGAGAGAGAGAGAGACAGGGAGTGTGTGTGTGTGAAAGAGAGAGAGAAAGAGAGTGTGTGTTGTGTGCCTGTGTGTGTTGTGAGAGAGAGAGAGGGGGAGAGGGAGAGAGAGAGAGAGAGAGAGAGAGAGAGAGAGAGAGAGAGAGAGGGGCTGATATCATAAAAATGATATTCTTAACACAGTACGTGAAAAGAACTAACATCTGCATTTGGAAACTGAAAAAAGAAATAAAGAAAAGAAAGAAAGAGAAGAAAGAAAAGAAAGAGAAAAAGAAGAAAAAGAAAGAGAAAAGACAAAAGAAAATCAAATGAAGAAGAAGAAGAAGAAGAAGAAGAAGAAGAAGAAGAAGAAGAAGAAGAAGAAGAGAAAATGAATCGTTGGTAAACAAAAGGCACGGTCGGTCGGGGTCAGTCACTGCGGCTGCAAACCAAAACGAGGCTTTATGGCCGGGCCTTTTTGTTGCTCTTCCATCCCAAAATCAATAACAGCAACAAATGAGAAAACGTTCCTCGTTTTTATTTGCTTCTTTTTGTTTTTCTCTTTTTCTTTGGTTGTTTATTGGATTATTTCATACACATCTTCTTGTTCGTCTTCTTCGTCTTCTTCTTCGGCTTCTGCCCCGTCAGGCAATTGCAGGGGCTCAGGGACGCCTCCCGCGGCACATCGATTGCTTCTCACAATATCTAGCGTTAATTCTCTCTCTAAAAGGAGATGATTCAATCAAACGAGTGTTTGGAAAAGGACAAAAGGCAAAAAATGCCCCTTCCTCTCATCCGACAAGTCGCCAATTGATCGCGCTTAAAACTACGAGTCGGTACACAGTTAGGCTTGCCTCCCTCAGGATAAATCCTTTCTTTTTTTTCTGTTCGGCCAGTTCAATAATGTCTTATAATTTCTAGAAACCAGAAACATATTTCAAGTCTGCCTGTTCAGCCTTTAACGCTTCAGAATTTTTCATAGTGTGAAAGGGTTGGGTATATATATATATATATATATATATATATATATATATGTAAACAAATATGGCTATTTTCAGCCGACAATATTTGGGAGGATATGTGCTTAATTGAAGTCAAACCTAATTTTTTTGAAAGTTAATTCATTAATGATTAATTAGGCGGGATTTAACTACTTAAATGTAAAATCGACTTGTTTAGCCTTACATTTAAGTAGTTAAATCCCGCCAAATTAATCATTAATGAATTAACTTTCAAAAAAATTAGGTTTGACTTCAATTAAGCACATATCCTCCCATATATATATATATATATATATATATATATATATATATCTTATTATAATGGAGATTGTGTGTTTGTCTGTCTGTAACCGAAACTATATTACTAATCGAGTCACAATTCCCTTAGTTATTGACATCACATTCTCAATGATTTTATTTTTATTTAAACCTCAATTATCAATAAAATTGTTTTACATTTTTAATACTGTTAAGCATATCTACATACTAACAACATGCAATTATATTTATATATACAACAAAATAGCGGTTTACAGTGTGAATGGGAAGGCTAATTTGCATATTGATATTAAAAATGTGATTTTAATAAATATGAGCTTAGTATTATTGATTTCTAACTGTTTGGTTTTATTTTAATGAATATAAGCAAAAATCTCTTCAATAAATCTTAAATGAAATCCATTAACAAGATAAATAACTGTCATTTTATTCTTTACTTCCTCTTTTAACTAAATACTTAAATTAGAAAAAATAAAAATGAAAGACGAGCGTGATGGAAGAGTAAGTTTCAGTTGTTGTATTTTTCGATTATACCCTCCTCCTGTTTCAAATCTTTTTATCTGCATTCTTATTTAGTTTCATTAGCCTTTCTAATTTAATACGATATTTTATTACATTAAAACTTAAATACTTGCACCCGGAGGGTGCATATATTTGCTAGTATAATATAATATACCAAGCGTGTTGGTAAATCCTCGCGGTGAGAAAAAACCCAGCAAATAGTTTGATTGTAAAAATATACTACCAAACATCAACCGGGTATAACAACATTTTTGGAAAAAAGAAAAGACCAAGATAGTCGTATCAACAAAAAGTAATCTATTGGTACAGTATTTGGCCAAAAGAAAGAACAATTTATATGTATATATATGTATATAAGATATATATATATTCATACAACCGCTAGGAAAATAAGCTAATAAGTAAAAAGTGCTCAATACTTAAGTAGAACAAATAAAGATAAATCTAATGAGTCAGACGAACCTACTATTAGTTTCGCTTGATGCTCTTCAGGGCAAAGATCTGACTCTTAGCCCTGAAGAGCATTAAGCGAAACTAATAGTAGGTTCGTCTGACTCATTAGATTTATCTTTATATATATATATATATATATATATATATATATATATATATATTATGGACTCTCTCGTCGATTTTCGACGCACGAGGGTTCATACATACAATGAACACCCACACAGTGATTTGTTTATAGTGGTGAAGGCTTGTGTTGGACCATCCACATTTTTGGCACCGTCGATAGGAAAGAATTGGTGCATCAAGGGTTGCCACAAACCCAATCAACGACCGACCTCAGGAATTTAGAATTCAGAGTTATCTCTCTCCTAGACTGGTTACCTACCCAAGGCTGAAGGGCCCAGTTATATATATATATATATATATATATATATATATATATGAAAGTACGCAAACAGTTTGTTTTTTATATGGGGATAGCCGACAATTCTTGGGAGAATATGTGCTTAATTGAAGTCATACCTAATTTGAAAATTAATTAGTTGATAATTAATGAATTAGGCGAATATATCTGTTCAAATGTAAGGCTTTTTCTCGATTTGTTTACGCCTTACATTTGAACAGATATATTCACCTAATTCATTAATTATCAACTAATTAATTTTCAAATTAGGTATGACTTCAATTAAGCACATATTCTCCCAAATATATATATATATATATATATATATATATATATATATATATACTCGACACGTGACCCGTTTGTTTACCCATAGAGCTCTGAGTAGATAATTGGGGTAAGGAAAAGTGTTTCGGTGTACAAGGTACACCTTCCCAAGGAGAACTAAAAATTATAGGTAGCTAATTATATATATATATATATATATATATATATATATATATATTTGGTTTAGAATAATTTTTATTTCTCTATCTCTCATTTTAGTTAGTATAAACTCTAGTTTTTAAATCTAAACTGCTCCCTTTGAAATTAAAGATTGGTTTTCCATACGCTTTTCAGGCAAAAGTAATTTGTAATTTTATCTGTCAGCTGTTCTCAACTTCCATCCCTTTCTTTTTGTTTTTTCCTTTTATTATTTTATCATTTCTACTCACGACTTCAAAAATGGATGTTGGTGATATGGTTGCAGATGTTGAACTTCTCGTCATGTCCCTTTTAGTCTAAGTTAAAAGCCTGGTAAGGTTAATCCGAAGCCTAACATCTTGGATCTTATTTTTCCGAGGCAAGTATCATTTGGGAACGAAAAACGTTTTTATAAACGGGCCTCGACAGTCAAGCAATGTCAGGTAGACCAAAAACCCGTGGATTTCGAGGTCCCACGTGTTGAATTCGGAGATCATCAGGCGAGCTCAGAATCTTACAATCCGGTGTGGTTTATCACTTTCATATCTTCGGCAAAAGGATCCACAGCTTCTGAATTTTGGCTTGTGTTACCAAAATATTGCAAAACTTTTTTCCTCATCCTTGGAAATCTTATTATAATGGAGATTGTGTGTTTTTCTGTCTGTAACCGAAACTATATTCCTACTCAAGTCACAATTCTCTTAGTTATTGACATCACATTCTCCATGATTTTATTTTTTATCTAAACCTCAATTATTAATAAAATTGTCTTACATTATTAATACTGTTAACTATGTCTACATACTGACAACATGCAATTATATTTATATATACAACAAAATAGCGGTTTACAGTGTGAACGGGAAGGCTAATTTGCATATTAATATTAAAAAATCGAATTTAATAAATATGTGCTTAGTATTATTGATTTCTAACTGTTTGGTTTTATTTTAATGAATATAAGCAAAAATCTCTTCAATGAATCTTAAATGAAATCCATTAACAAGATAAATAACTGTCATTTTATTCTTTACTTCCTCTTATAACTAAATACTTAAATTAGAAAAAATAACAATGAAAGACAAGAGTGATGG
The DNA here is from genome assembly GCA_023376005.1 of Doryteuthis pealeii. Classification (NCBI taxonomy): domain Eukaryota; kingdom Metazoa; phylum Mollusca; class Cephalopoda; order Myopsida; family Loliginidae; genus Doryteuthis; species Doryteuthis pealeii. The sequence goes on along the minus strand of CM042164.1, from coordinate 85,478,929 downwards.
AAGAGTAAGTTTCAGTTGTTCCATTTTTTATTATACTCCCTCTGTTTCAAATCTTTTATTATACTTCCTCTGTTTCAAATCTTTTTATCTGTATTCTTATTTAGTTTCATTAGCCTTTCTAATTTAATACAATATTTTATTACATTAAAAGTTAAATACTTGCACCCGGAGGGTGCATATATTTGCTAGTAGATGTAATATAGATTACATGCAAATCATTAAGCAAACTATCATGTGTTCTACCAGGAAAAATATCAACTTTTCCTTTGCTTCACTTTTTTTCTACTATTGCAAATTAAAACGGTTGTAGATTAAAAAAAAAATTAACAATCATTAGAAAAGTAATTTCAAAACTTGAACTAAAACGTGCTGAAATTGTGTCCGAATTTTAAAGAAAGATTTTTGGGTTTTTTTATTAGCAAATCTGAAAAAAAAAAAACATGTGAAGAACAAATGTGAAGAAAAAAAGAAGAAAGAATTAATTTGTTTTTATTAAAAGAAAAAGTTATCGAATTAATGGAAGCAATTTGAAATGGCTACGTGAATTAGATTTTAACAAAAAAAAAACCCTGAACACTTATATTTTTTGTCAGAGAAGATAAAATGAAAGATTTTGCAGGTGTTCTATTGTTTAATTATATATATATATATATATATATATATATATATATATATATATATATATATATATATATATATATATGGGGGGAGCATTTGTGTTATTTTATCATTTTAGCTCACGACATCAAAAGCCGATGTTGGTGGCAGGCGTAAAACTACTCGTCATATACCATATTGTCCATGTTAAAAGCTCGGTAATTGTAATATAAAGCCGAACTTATTTAGATCCTACTTTTCCAGAACAGGTATCATTAGTATCAGCGAGTAGTGTTTTAGTAAATGGTACAAACCTATCGGCTTACTCTTACCACTCTTTGAACTAATGATATTTTTGACGTGTTATAGGTATTTACAGGAAAACTCCGCTTAAGAAATTGACCTTGTGTCGCACCCTGTTCGTACAGAGGAGCTGGTAAATATCTATTATTAATTATAGAGATTCGCTTCCGGTTTTTTGTCTGTAACAAAAACTACGTCACTGCTTACGTCACATTACCCAAAATCGTCAAAATTTGTCATATAGAGAGTGTTTTTTATAATTTGATACCGTTTGAGATGTACCGGGTGTTTCAGTAAAAAAAAAATGATACAATTTCGTAATCTAATAACTTGATCAATTCCCGTTCAAATGAGGGCAATTTTTTACAGTGTGTTGAGAAACAACTCGGGATTTTGTGTTTAATGTTTGAAACGTCTTTTCTTTTCCAGTGAATGACATTTCTCTTCTGTATTTCAGTTACATAATTTATGAGTAGTTTATAAATAATGTGCGTACCTGGAGTTAGAATATCTATTAATAATGGTGATTCGCTTCCGGTTTTTGTCTGTAACAAAAATTACGTCACTGCTTACGTCACATTACCCAAAATCGTCATAACGTAGAATAGATACACTCAAAATTTGAACATGCAACATTAGACAGTCCTCATTGTTTTTTTAAAACAAGTTTTAATAAATACATGACTGGTATTATATATCTATATATAGTTTGTTTTATTGTAATACATATTCAAAGTTTACATTTCAAATTGGTTTATTTTTTAATCCTTTAATGAATTTGAGGATTTTACTTACTTAGGGTACAAACTCGCTGACATTGAATTTTTAACTCCCACCCCTCAGGCAATATGTTTCAAAAATCTATTTTTACATCGCTCGGAGTGCGTTTTTTATTTTGCTAGTATACATAAGCATTTATCAATCAGTCTACTAATCAATACACAGATGAGAGACTCTTACTTGTTAACTCGGCCATTTCTACTACTTCTAACATGTTCTTCAGGGCTTATCCTGTGGGTTGCTTCTTCGTGTTGGGCTGGTCATTGCTAGTTTTAATAACTTAACAAGACTTATTGTTTTCTTCTAAGTCTTTTATTTAAAACAACCCAGCCCATTAAGATTCAACCGCGCAGTGAAGAAACGACTCTCGAAGCGAGAAAAACGGACGCATTCGCATACTCTGAATTTCTCATAGTATCTAAACTAAAAATACCTCACGCCTGTAATCACACGCCAATAGCTTTGGCATTAATTAACCACGAGGATTTATATGCCATTAAGCAAAGAAATTAAACAACCAATGATACCATCAACGCTGCTATTATTATGATATTTTTTTTAATATAGAACACTGTATTATGTCTTTTTTTTTTCATCTAAAACAAAAAAATACAAAACAGGAAAACGCGACTCTTTAACTCTGGGAATAAAATAACTCTAGTCGGATTGAAATGCCGTTATAACCAAACAAACAATCGACTAATAAAACTAGGTTGTTTGATCGATAAATTCAGTGTTACATTGACTTAAACGAACTTACGATTTTTCTGAGTTACGAGTTATGGTAACTTGACTTACGAGTGCCCTAACTTATGAGATTTTCCAAGTTACGCGATGTGACTCCGTAGAAGAAGAAGAAGAAGAAGAAGAAGAAGAAGAAGAAGAAGAAGAAGAAGAAGAAGAAGAAGAAAATAAATTGCAATATAGATAAATAGAGAGAGATTTTTTATTAGACAGTGTTAAATTTGTAAAGATATAGTGGTACTTTGACTTACGAGTGCCCAAACTTAGGAGTTTTCGAGTTACGAGCTCAGTCGAGTTTTTGCTTTGTATCAAGAGCAAAAATTTGAGGTACGAGCGAGTTTCTGTTACGCTTATGTTAATAAGTTCATTAAAAACATTTACATTTCCAAATTTATCATGCCAAAAAATAATATTAAAAAATCAACATTAAAACATAGAGGTGCTAGGGCTTGTCATGGCCAGCCGATAGATCATAGGGTGCCTCTCTAACCGCCCGTCTAGCCTAAGTAAGATCCTAAGTGGAGTGTTGCATGTCATGGACTGCTCATCCATCAGGATACCATCATTAAGCATCACGGGTCGCTACCCACTGCCGACAGATGGTCCCATTTGGGGGGGGGGGGTTCTTACCCCTCTACAGAGAGGCAGTTAGTATATTCTAGAGCCTCAGCCGACAGGGCGATTTTTTTTCGTGTGTTTTG
>CM042164.1:85443304-85470804 GCA_023376005.1 Doryteuthis pealeii | reverse complement strand
ACCATTTTTCTAGGAGAGTGTTGCCTTTACGCTTAGTTGGCGGTCGTCAGCGAAATCTCCTCAAAGTGCTCAATCCACTAGGGGATGGGGAGCATATATATGTGTGTGTGTGTGTGTGTGTATGTTTTATATATATTATATATGTATATATATATATATGTATATGTATGTGTGTGTGTGTGTGTGTGTGTGTGTGTGTGGTGTGTGTTGTATTTATGATTGTATTGCCGAGAGATTAAAATGTTAAATGATGTACTAGATCAAAGCGATTGCTAAGAAAAAAAAAACCTACTCAACCTTTTACGTAAGTAATGACAGTAGCGACCTTGTTTATGTACTTAAGTGAGTAGAGAGAGAGAGAGAGAGAGAGAGAGAGAGAGAGAGGGGGGGAGAGAAAGAGTGAGAGAGAGAAAGAGAGGGAGAGAGAGGGAGAGGAGAGGAGATGGAGGGTATTACTCTACGCATATCCACGCTAACCAACCCCCTCAACTCTTGACTGACTAGGTTTCTATGGAAAGTCGATGTAACAACGAGAAGGTGGGTGTTAGTGGCGGGGGCGGGGGAAGTGGAGTGTCAGCCATGAAAATAATAAGCAGGTATATGGGACAAGGGCGAAGAGAGAGAGAGAGAGAGAGAGAGAGAGAGAGAGAGAGAGAGAGAGAGAGAGAGAGAGAGAGAGATGCACTCGATTGAATGTTGTATTGTTTTGTTTTATGTTTGCACTATCTTCATTTCGCAACCTCTGCTGTTGGCTACCCACTTGCTCAAGAAGAAGAAGAAGAAGAAGAGGAAGAAGAAGAGGAAGAAGAAGAAGAAGATAATGGAATAGAAGAAGAAGAACGAAGAAGAAAGAAGAAAGAGGGGGAGAAGAAGACTCAAGAAAGAAGAAGAAGAAGAAGAGAGAAGAAGAAGAGGAAGAAGAAGAAGAAGATAATGGAATAGAAGAAGAAGAAGAAGAAGAAGAAGAAGAAGAAGAGGGGGAAGAAGAAGACTCAAGAAAGAAGAAGAAGAAGAAGAAGAAGAAGAAGAAGAAGATGATGATGATGATGATGATGATGAGGAGGAGGAGGATGATGATGAGAAAGAGAATGCAGAAACAGCGAAAAGAAGAAGAATATGACAAAAAAGATGGGAGAAGATGGTAGTAATGAAGAAGACAAAGAAATATAGAACCGATAAAAGAAAAAGAAGTGAAGAGATAATAATAATAATAATAATAATAATAATAATAATAAGAAGAAGAAGAAGAAGAAGAAGAAGAAAGAGGAGGTAAGGAAAGAAGAAGAAAAATATGGTAATGGGGTGAAAGAAGAAGAAAATAAGACGAAGAAGAGGTGCCTTAGTGAACACCAGCTACGAAGAAGAAGAAGGAAGAAGGAAGAAGAAGAAGAAGAAGAAGAGGAAGAAAAAATATGATAGAAAAAAAGGAGAAAAGAAAGATCGGAGAGCTATTTAAAAGAAGAAGAAGGCACAAGAAAAGAAAGAAGAGGTGAGGGAAGAAGAAAAAGAAGAAGAAGAAGAAGAAGAAGAAGAAGACACAAGGAAGAAAAGAAGAAGAAGGGGAAAGAAGAAGAAGAGACACAGAAAGAAGAAGAAGAAGGAAGAAGAAGAAGAAGAAGAAGAGAAGAAGAAGAAGAAGAAGAAGAAGAAGAGAAGAAGAAGAAGAAGAAGAAGAAGACACAAGAAAGAAGAGAAGAATACCCAAGAAAGAAGAAGAAAGAAGAAGAAGAAGAAGAAGAAGAAGAGAAGAAGAGAAGAAGAACAAGAAAGAAGAAGAAGGGGAGAAGAAGAAGAAGACACACGAAAGAAGAAGAGAAGAAAGAAGAAGAAGAAGAAGAAGAGAAGAAGAAGAAGAGAAAGAAGAAGAAGAAGAAGAAGAAGAAGAAGAAGAAGAAGAAGAAGAGAAGAAGAAGAAGAAGAAAGAAGAAGAAGAAGAAGAAGAAGAAGAGAAGAAGAAGAAGAAGAAAATAGAACGATGACTTAAGGTGTCAGAGGAACAAAAGATGTTGATTCTGCTAGTAGCATCTTTTTTTGTGTTAAACACGAGACAAAAAAACGAAGAGTCAGGTTTTTTACTTTTTTTTTACATTAACGTATAACTTTACTTCATTACAAGTTCTCGAACAGTTTCATTTTTTTCTCTCTCTTTCTCTTCGAATATTTAGTTATCTGTCTGTCTGTGTGTCTATGTCTGTCTCATCTTTTTTTTATGTCAATCATTTAATTCGCCCTGATGACAAGTCATTACAGCCACATAACGTATTTCTAGGTGTCAACCTTGTGTCACGTGGTGCATTCCGTGTGTGAACGACAAAAACGTACACAAAGAGGGGGTCTTTCTGTAACCAGATGCAACTGTTTCGTTTCTTTACCCCAACTAAATTTTCCCTCTGTTCTCTAGTCAATGACTGGCGCTACTATATTCCGGGTGTAGGAACGGTCAGTGAATGGATAACCATCAGGGAGTGACGGGTTGCAAAACACGTGTTTCACGCACGCGTTTTTCTGTCACGGTACGGTTCGCTCAATTTGCTTATGTAGATCAGATTATCTTTCTCTTGGTTTCCGTCGGTCAGGCTACTACTGTTTGAGGTGCCGGGTGGTGAATATTTTCATTGTCACAGATGGTGTTGGAATTTTGTTGTATATAGTTATTTACTAAGCTTAGCTCAGATGCGGCACAAGGCCAGAAGTATGGGGCATCCAGTGAGGATCGAACTCACTAACAATGGTCTGCTAATCTAGCTTGCTAACCATTACACAAGGCATTTATTTTTTCGGGCAGAACGCAAGTCTCATAGATGTAACAACAGGTGCTAATAATAGAACAATAAAACGTATATTGTGAGTATAATATAATAATATGATATCATATACCATAATCTGTTATTATACTAAAGCTGAGCAAATCAATTTCCGTCTCCTAAAGGCTTTTTTACTATTTAGTTTAATGACATGAAAGTTATAATAAATTATTCCTTACTTTTAGGATTGAGTTACGTTTTAAAAAAAATCCATTTTAATTGGTTCTAATTAGTCATAATTTGCAATTAAGTCAAAAATGACTCGTCTCTTACTTTTCATTCTGCCTATCACATTCCCCCTCTCTATGTATATTCTTGATTACCTCCTCGTTATATATGTTAGTTTCTCAGAGAGAGAGAGAGAGAGAGAGAGAGAGAGACAGACAGACAGACAGACAGACAGACAACAGAGGAGAGAGAGAATGAGAGAAAGAGAGACTTACAGACAGACAGACAAAGACAGAGAGAGAGGAGAGAGAGAGAGAGAGAGAGAGAGAGAGAGAGAGAGGAGAGAGAGAGAGAGAGAGAGAGAGAGAGTATCTTTATGAGTCAGTTTTTCGTTCAGTTCTGTCTATGTATGAGTTAAACTTTATCCGTTCTGACTCAACTAATTCAACTAAAAGACTCAATTCGTCGTGACCCTGGCCAGCCTTTTAACTCTAACTGTCCAACCTCACTGACAATCACTCATTAAGTCCCACTCTAAGTCCAACTAACTCCAGCTCTATCTATTCTGACTTAAGGAATCTTTTTTTTTCTCAGAATATTCCAGAACATTCCAAAGCGTGTATGAACCTGATCGGCTATTCCTCCGCATCACAATGTCACTAAGATCTTTTTTAAATCAAAATTCTTCAGTCGCACCTTTAGGTCGATTTTTGATATTGTAAACAGAATCAAAATTGTTTACAAGAAGGAAAAAAGGATTTCGTTTGTTTATTTCCAGACAAGGGGCCGGGTTAGCTCAGTCGCTAGAGCGTTCGGCTAGAAACCACAAGGTTCCTAGTTCGATACCGGTCCCCGCCAACTCAGCGTATGAGTAGCACAGGGATCTGTGCGGTAAAGTAAGGAGCTGATGATAGGTGTTGCGCTCCACCTCAGATACTAAAAAAACAATCTCCTTGTTCTAGCGCTATTGAAAAGGGGATAGACTCCCTCGCTGACTGGCTGATACCGACTTTAGGCCGCCCCGTTGACTTTACTTACTTTTTTATTATAGAAGGATTTAGTGATCTATTACATTCTGATTTTTAAATCAAACTTTTTTACCTTTAACATACATCCCCTCAGATTACTGACACATCTCATCATCCTCATCATCATGTCGCGTTATTAGCACGGATATCCATGGCAATCTCTCGCCAACCCTCTCTATCACTCATTGTCCCAGGGAGGTCCTCTGCGCAGCATCTAGCATCCTCGCAGAGTTGGTCAATGTCGGTCCTTGATAGGCAGCCCACACTGGCATGTCCATGGTTTGGCTTCCACGGGAGAACGTTGCTTATGTGCTCGTCCTTGCTTCTCCAGCTGTATCCAGCATACCTTGTCCGTCTCACTCGGATGGTATGTGAGATGGGGGGCAGGTGTCCATACAGCTACTTCCTTGTGGGGTGCTGTTTCCACGACTTGTTCAGGATTGCGCGCAGCATTCTTGTGCAGCTCCCATCTAGCTTGTTCTCAAGGTGCCTCGTTATGGTTCAAGCGGTGCAGCCACACAGCAGCACTGACCCAACCACTGCCTGGAAGAATTGTCGCTTTAACTGTCAGGTATATATATATTATATATATATATATATATATATATATATATGGAGCATGAAAACGGGTGAATGGAATTTAACAGTTATCAGCAGGTAGAATTGATTGCAAATATTCCACTTTGGGAAAGGCATAAATCTACTTTTCCCTGAATAATATCTTATCGACAGGGAACTGTGATGTTTGACAGAGGAGAGAATGAGTGAGTAAACCACTCTCCCATTAGTACCTTCTGCACAAGCAACAGTGCAGCACAAACTGTTAACTATACTCGTAGCCATTGATGATATGTCTATATTTATACTTACATATTGACTCGAGGACGCAACAGCCGGTTTTTATAATCGGTGCCTGACGCGTTAAGTACATTTTGATATGGTACTTTTACTGTATAATACTGGACCTTTGCATTTTCGAAGCGGTAAAAGCATTTACAACGGTGAATATGATGATAATGAAAATTACAGATTTATTTTGTCAAAATCTAGCAAAATCAAACTTACAGAGTATTCACTCTGTAACTCTCTATCTCTCTCTCTCTCTCTCTCTCTCTCTCTCTCTCTCTCTCTCTATCTCTCTCTCTATTCTCTCTATCTCTATCTCTCTATCTCTCTCTATCTCTCTCTCTCTATCAAAATCAAAGTTACAGAGTATTCACTCTGTTACTCTCTCGCTCTCTCTCTCTCTCTCTCTATATATATATATATATATATATATATATATATATCTCACATACACACACACAAACACACACACACACACATGTATACAAACTGGTAAACAAGCACGCACGCACGCACGCCCACACTAACACACACAAATGCAAATAAAAAACAAGCATTCACACACATACATACATACATACATATATATGGTCTAGTAATAGACAACTTTCATTTTATTGTTTTTTTACTATATATATATATATATATATATATATATATATATATATATATTAGTAAATGCAAAAAGCTTAAAACTCCGGTATTAAGTGATTATGGTACATTTCACCCAAGGGTATCTGAAACCCTCTGATATTTTATAAAACTTATGAAAAATTATAAAAATTAAGCATTGAGCACTCAAAACGGACCTGACTTTTCAAACCGTACCGTTGGAACAAACGACCAGCTTAGACTCATCCTAATACCAAAATTACTTGGTACCGCACCAAAGCTTGTATATATATATATATATATATATATATATATATATATATGCAATGACTACACACGTGAAATCGACTGCTATTAATCGGTGTCTCGATTAATTCAGTGGATTTAACCCTGAAGATCCTAATGGTGAAACTCGAGTAGGTTATCTCTTGTACCCATTTTATAATAATTTTGCTCTACATTGTATTTGTTATATCGCTGACTTACCCCCCTGAATTCCACACTTACTAACCAACGTGACCAAATTCACCGGTAAGTCAACATTTCCTTTAATATATATATATATATATTATATATATATATATATATGCGCATAATATCAGTTATTTCTGTGATAGGATTCAACCAAAATAGTGAACTGCCACGTACATATAGATAAAGTTTACATTGATATATATAAATATATATATGCACATATATTTCCATGTGTGGAGTAGAACACACACACACACACACACACACACACACACACATATATATATATATATATATAATATATATATATATATATATATATAATAAAAACTGATCAATATTAATGAGAGGACATATATATCTGTAAGAGTAGTGTAGACATAAAGTTTTTCATTTTGTCTGGGGAATGCATAGGCGAGAAACACAATTACCAAGCGCTGTTGGCTTAGGTCTACAGTAGCAATATATATATATATAAGTAAGTAAAGTAAAGTCGTCGGAGCGGCCTAAAGTCGGTATCAGCCAGTCAGTGAGGGAGTCTATCCCCTTTTTAATAGCGCTAGACCAAGGAGATTGTTTTATCATCTGAGGTGGAGCGACACATCTACCATCAGCTCCTTACTTTACTGCACAGATCCCTGTGCTACTCATACACTGACTTGGCGAGGACCGGTATCGAACTAGGAACCTTGTGGTTTGTAGCCGAACGCTCTACCAACTGAGCTATATATATATATATATATATATATATATATATATATATATATATATATATATATATATATATATATATATATATATATTATATATATATATATATATATATATATATATATATATATATATATATATATATATATATATATATATATATATATATATATATATATATATATATATATATATATATATATATATATATATATATATATATATATATATATATATATATATATTATATTATATATATATATATATATATATATATATATATATATATATATATATATATATATATATATATATATATATATATATATATATATATATATATATATATATATATATATATATATATATATATATATATATATATATATATATATATATATAATATTATATAATATATATATATAATATATATATATATATATATAATATATATATATATATATATATATATACTATATATATATATATATATATATATATATATATATATATATATATATATATATATATATATATATATATATATATATATATATATATATATATATATATATATATATATATATATATATATATATATATATATATATATATATATATATATATATATATATATATATATATATATATATATATATATATATATATATATATATATTATATATATATATATATATATATATATATATATATATATATATATATATATATATATATATATATATATATATATATATATATATATATATATATATATATATATATATATTATATATATATATATATATATATATATATATATATATATATATATATATATATATATATATATATATATATAATATATATATATATATATATATATATATCACGCAAGTAGCACGGATATCCATGACAGTATCTCGCCAACTTATGATTCATTGCCCTCGGGTGGTCCTCTGTACAGCATCGAGTCTCCGCGCAGATCTGGTCAAAGTTGGTATTTCCTGGATGGTCCGCAATGTCTTGCATATGTGCTGGCTTAAAAAAACGCCACTTATGAGTTAGTCCTTGCCTCTCTAGCTGTGTCAAGCATGTCTTACCTTCGCGAGAGTAGGATGAGACACATGGTCAATTTCTCCTTCTCCTTGACTGGTTTCCTGATCAAGGTTATAGAGCTCAGTCTGCCTACTATTTACCCATTAGTGAAAGGAAAATAATTGGATGCATACATTTCCCAAGGGTATTATTGCAATGTTAAAGGCAAACAACATTGTCCAAGATTTGATCTCGTCTCGCCGTGTCCATTTCCGACGATGATAACCATGTCACAACGGGCGCCTCTATATATCTTATTATAATGGAGGTTGTGTGTTTTTCTGTCTGTAACCGAAACTATATTCCTACTCAAGTCACAATTCTCTTAGTTATTGACATCACATTCTCCATGATTTTATTTTTATCTAAACCTCAATTATTAATAAAATAGTCCTACATTATTAATACTGTTAACTATGTCTACATACTGACAACATGCAATTATATTTATATATACAACAAAATAGCGGATTACAGTGTGAACGGGAAGGCTAATTTGCATATTAATATTAAAAAATCGAATTTAATAAATATGTGCTTAGTATTATTGATTTCTAACTGATTGGTTTTATTTTAATGAATATAAGCAAAAATCTCTTCAATGAATCTTAAATGAAATCCATTAACAAGATAAAATAACTGTCATTTTTTTCTTCACTTCCTCTTTTAACTAAATACTTAAATTAGAAAAAATAACAATGAAAGACGAGAGTGATGGAAGAGTAAGTTTCAGTTGTTCCATTTTTTATTATACTCCCTCTGTTTCAAATCTTTTATTATACTCCCTCTGTTTCAAATCTTTTTATCTGTATTCTTATTTAGTTTCATTAGCCTTTCTAATTCAATACAATATTTTATTACATTAAAACTTAAATACTTGCACCCGGAGGGTGCATATATTCGCTAGTACTATTAAATACCATTGACAATCTTTGTTTTAATTATATGATTATTACGTGCTACGGCATGTTGTGCGCATGTGCATGTGTGTGCATGGGTGTGTGCGTGCGCATGAGTGTGTGTGTGTCTGTGTGTATCTGTGTCTGTCTGTGTGTTTGTATGTACTAAATATTCCTCTTTATTCCGACGTATGTAACTAGCTATTTGATTTGAATTTTTTTTTTCCTAGTTTTGATTTTTCCATTTTTGCAATAAATATCTGTCTAAATTTGCTTGGTAAGTTTTATGAAATTACAGCTCATTAATTCGACGCAAATTAAACCATTTTCTTCATTCCATTTCATATTTTATACCGAAATTCAAAAAAAAAAAAAAAAATAAAAAAATAAATAAAAAAAATAACAAATCTTTCTTAAATTCCCCAATAATGTTGTTCGTAAGCGAGTTTCGTGAGTTAACACGAAACACGAAGATATGATACGTTTTACTTGGGTAATGGAGAAAAATCAATAATTCAATTCCTTTGTGAGTCGCAAATGTGCATTTTTATTTTGAGAATGTAAGAACGAAAATCCAAACCGTCTTCTGGGAATTTTACTTTTTTTTTCTTTTTTTTTTTTTCTTTTTTTTTCTTCTTTCTTTCATGTTAATAAACAAATATAAAAGAAGGAAAATATAAACAATTTATTTGCTGTTCGTAAAACCACGCCACACAAAGCAATGAACAAATGTATCTATTTTTAAAACATAGAAGCATACAAATGTATCAGCTGATAGAATATTTATGATCGTGATGTTTTCGGGTTTTCTCTGTTAATTCTCGCTTGATGGTTAATGGTTTTACTTCTGCTAAGTTTAATAAAGAAAGAATAAAGAAATAGTTTTTTTTTTTAGATCTTCTACTTGAACAATCGATAGGAAAGGCATGAACTGTGATTGATAGATTATCGAACATATGGAAATCTAAAATCTCTTCTTTTCCCTTTTTTCTTATCTTTCTATCTATCTATCCATCTATCTATCTGATCTCAGCGTACATATCTATATATGTACTATCTATATATATATGTATATATATATATGTACTATCTATTATCCTCAATCTATGTATATATGTACTATCTATATATCTATGAAAATAAGAAATTTATATCTATGTATATATATATGTACTATCTATGTATATATATATGTACTATCTATCTATCTATCTATCTATCTATATATATATATATATATATATATATATATATATGTACTATCTATATATCCTCAATCTATCTCAGTGTGCTCATATCTATCTATTCTCATTACGCTCATTTGTATCTCTGTTCATATCATATCTCAGTTTATTATCTATCTATCTCTCGATCAATCGATTTATCAACTTATTTTCTTCATATGTCAGTTCTATTCATATCTATCTATCTATTTGTCTGTCTATCCATATCTATCTCAGTCTATCCAATATTATATATCTATCTCAGTCTGTTTATATTCTATCACTGTTTATTATCTATTCTATCATATCTATCTATCTATCGCTATCTAATCTATTTACGTTGTGCACACGGTCCGAGTTTCGTGTTAATAAGCAAATATTTAAAAAAATAAAAAACAATTTATTTGCTTTTCCGTAAAACTAGTCCTCACAAAGCCATGAGATAAATGATATCTATCGAACATCAATGGAAATCTAAGATGACTGACTAAGATTAGTGAAATCTTACAAGCTGTAGCACGTATCAAGTGCTACCATGATATGAAGCTGACACCTGGACTTTTAAACACACGTTCGGGGGAAAAGCTACGATAGTATTTGCACGAGGACGCGCTGAAACAAACCATGTAAAGAAAGCACGCCAACAAAAAAACAGCTGTTAACCCAAGCTACATTACCTCCATATTTACACAAACCATCCCAATAAAGCGATCAAACACGATGGACAAACATCGTTTTGGATTCATAGTTTTCCTTCTCCTAAGCCCATTGCTGGCGAAGGATCTAAACGAGCATAGTCTGCCCTTAATATTTAACCGTTGGAAGGTTAGTTGATTTTTCCCCCATATCTCTTTCTTANAAATCCCCTGGTGGTTGAATTGAAGGAATATCGTGGCTTTTGCCAGTAAGCCACGCCTAAAACCAAAAAATTTCTATAAGTTCAAGCGCTTGAGGGCTATAATGGAATACCGAGGTTAGTATTTATTGCAGTCAAACTGTTCGAATTCAAATGCTTTTATCCGCTCGATTCTCCATTGCCCTTCTCCAAATAACCAACCCAGCAGCATCCCCACTCGCAGCATCCCCCCCCCGGGACCGCAGCACCCCCCTCCCGGGCAAAACACGAAACGGTCACTGGTCTCGTTAATAAAAACAAACAAACCAATTCTTATTTGTCTGCACCAAAATTTTTCCCTCAGCCTCTAAGAAACCCTGACCTCACTTAGGGGTGCGCGGATGTGGCATTGAGTGAGGGGGTGCTGTTGCTATCGAATGCACTGAGTGTTTTTTCGACAGGCCACGCAGTAAGTACTGCTCTGCTGCTTGCTTGCTGCTGTTGTTGTTGGCATGTGCGCATGTCTGGAGGAAGTGTTAGCAAATATGGCGAAAAATTGACATCCTGTTCGACAGACGAGTCAAAGGTTTCTTAGAACATATCCCCTAAGATGCAGTCGTTAATAAGGGGGGGGGTAGGATAACTTGTTCTCTGCCCACGTACCAGGCCGACATCGCTGGTTATTTTGACTTTTGTAGCCGGTCTCTAGAACATAGTACCAGCGCCTTGCATATAGTTTAATATATGCAACTAATTTTGTATGATAACACATTCGTTTCAGCATAGCTTTGGAACTATATATGTTTATATTATATACTATCACTACTATATAAACTAAAGTTCGTCGGCGTGGCCTCAAGTTCGTACTCAGCCATATCAGCCAGAGTGGAGTCATATCCCCTTTTTTACTAGCACTAGTCAACGGAATGATCTATTTTACGTTCTGAGGTGGAGAACCATACCTGACTCACTGTTACTTTACCCCACACAATCCTGTGTACTCATTAGCGATGGAGTTTGGCAAGGGCCGGTATATCGAAATTGGGAAGACCTAAGATTGGGTTTCTTAGCTCACGGCACGCTCTACCAGTAAGCTAGAGGTCTAGGGAAAATCAAACGTGTCGATACTCTGCACGAGATCTTCTTTTTCATCCCTTGTTCCTAGTCTATTCCTTTCAAACACATGCGATCATTGGCGCCATAAGTTGTCAAATCTCGACCGATTAAGATTAGTGAAGGAATGACAGTAAAGAAATATATATATATTTAACTTTATAATATGCATCTATACGATAATATTCGGCCGCGTTATATAATATACTCTACATAAGATGACGCTCTCAAAGTCGAACGAGATGACTTTACTCCCGGCTTCGAAGAACTCCACAGAACGAATATAGTGCTTACACGCTATCGGCGATAATACTTATGAGCTGGTCCAGTATATATTAACACCTCTCCACCCATCTACAACCCTCCACATGTCAATCCTACGCAGTCGAAAGTCAGATATACCATCACATATCATAAAGTGCTCAACTTACGGTTAGCTCGTAGCGGATTTTAGTCACATAACGGGGAATATATAGCAATCATACATAAAGAAATGACCATCATGGCTGAGACAGCTAACTCTTCTACAGTGCTCTCTCGTCTATATTACTTTTATACAACCGATCATCACATCACTCATTCACATTTTCATCCTCCAATCGCGTCGTCATATTCAGCCACGAGCATTATCATATCAGTTAGACCAATTCTTCCTCGCATAATCAGTCCACGAATTCATGATTGTCTCTTCCGTAGTTCTATGCGCTACGCATCTAGTATCCACACAGAGCGTCTGTTCCAATGTACGTCTTTTGCTGCCGGCCCACACTAGCCGCGCCCATTTCTGCTTCCAACAGAGGACGTCACTTATTGGTTCGGTCCTTGGATTCTGCAGCAGTGGTCCTTGCGTATTTAGTTGTTCTTAGTCGGTCATACTTTGTGCGTGATATGTTTTTCTCGTGGGTGTTGATTTCCACGTTTTGTTAATACCGTATGCAGCATTCTTGGCAACCCATTAGTTTACTTTCTCTAGGCGCGCTTCGTTAGGGGGCCCAGCTGGTGCTCAGCGCAGTACAGCAGCAACTGGACCGACAAAAGAGTTGGAATGACTATTTGTCCCTTCTAGCTCGTTCTGTTGAGAATACAATATATATAGCAGCACGTAGCAATAGCTAATCTTACAGTCATTGCTCTGTCCTCACAAAGCATCCCTAATAAGTTACCCACCAGAACCTTCCTTTGCATGATGCCTTAATATGATCATTCAAACCGCTGCATACGATGCCATCAAAGTTTGATGCAAAATTGTACATGGGAAGGACTTCCTTCCCGATGAATTTATCAGATGAATCCATGATTGAAAATTTAATGTTTATTGCACCACCATATTTCTCCTTAAGACAGAAGCGGACTTACAGACTCCAACAGATAGCACAAGACACTTGTTTGTTCTGGAATTTTGCATTGATTGACCATGGTGAAGATTTCCTATGATCTGACATAACCGCCTTAAAAATCCCAAAATTTCGACCACTATGTCTGACATTTCCATATATAATACATACACAGCACACACACACACACACACACAACACATATAATACTATATATATATATATATATGTGTGTGTGGTTTACAAAACTGGTTTAGGGATGAACTATTGTTGAGTATATGTCTGTAGAATATCATATTATGTATATTTTAAGATCTATATAATATTATATGGCTGTGTGGTTGTGGTTGTTTGTGGTTTTACAGACAGATTTAGGAATATATATATATTATATTATATTATATATATATATTCCTAACCTGTTCAGTAAATTACATCACCCACCAACCACACACACACCCACACACACACATTATAATATATATATACTATATTCTTAAATATATAATCTATATCATTATTTATATTCTGCTTTGAAGGCAATTTAAATGCTCGTTATCGCATAAAATTGAAATTATAGAAAATAAACTTGAAAGTAAATCCCGCAAAGGATGGCTCGCCCAGCAGAACACCGTACAGACTGTTTCGACTTTATATCTCTCAGCGATGTATACTAACGACTCCCCTCCGACAGGGAAATCGAAACCGGGGACTTTCACAGGCATAGTCAGAGACCATATCCGTTTCGGCCGCCGGTACATAGCGAACAATCACCTGGGCGAAATTAACCCTGTCAAAGAAACTATACAGCGCCCCTGCATATGTAGGCAAGTAGCGTTCATATTTCAGTAAACAACCCGCCGTTAGCTCTTCGGCGAAGTGAATAAGATTTTTGGATGTTTGTTTTTAGAAGCAATGTTGATAAATATTATTTATATTTTTGCTTGAAAAGCAATTATTATATATATATCTTATTACAGACTCGAGTTTGTTTAGATGATTGCGAAACCATTACATCTTCCGATGTTTGTATTCATCCGTAAAAATGACGTCTCTACTGACATAACGGATCGCAGGGTGGAAACAGTCCGGACTGCTGAAAGTCAGCTGGTTTCGCTTCCCTTTTTTTTTCTTCTTTTCAGCGGCTAGAGTCACTTGTATATATATGAACGGAAGGGGAGTTATAGATAGTTAGATTGATGATATGGACCTCCAAAACGACTGAAAAAAGTCATAATATAGATTTGAACTGCACCAAAGATAGATAGCAAACTAATACTTATAATATCTATATATAACTATATATTATATTTAATTTTAATTAATGAAAGCGTATTAATTAATATTAAATTCAATAAATATAAAAAATCATATAATTTGCTTTGCTTGAGTTTGCCATAGTAATTTTTTTCATTCTTTACACCGTCCAAAACAATCCGGTTGTTTGTTAACAGACGATTTACCACAGGGAAACTGTACCATCAGCTAGCTCCTGGTTCGGAGCAGGAATTGGAGGCTGTGATCGACCCTAAATACCGGTTATTTGAGTGAAACCTTGTTGACACTCAGCTGCTGTATTTCCGTGCCTCTTGGAATTTATTTACAATTGCCATTAAATTTTGTAGTGAACCCATAGCACTCTTTTCTTTTTCCTTATGAAACGTTGTATAAATTGCTCTCTCAACACCCGTAGGTCCTAGGCTTGAGGTGCTTCCTTGCCGATTGACGGGGTTGGGGTGCTCTCTAATCCGCTTCGTCTGAGCTAAGGTAAGGGCTTAACTGAAGTATTGCATGTCATAGACAGTAGTGCTGTAAAGGTTGTCTCATTTTTTCGGATGAATAATCTAAAAATAATATAAATGTAAACGAAAATGAAAAAATAAAAAGAAGAAATATTGATCCCGAACTATCGAGGACGGTGAATTTGATCGAAGAACGTGATCATGCTGTGTTTGCTTAATTGCGAACACTTTCTTTCCAACCCTTATTCGATCTTAAGACCCGAATTTGAACATTGGGTCTTCCTCACCATAATTGTCGTGTCGGTTATTTCAAAATGAGTCAGAAGGAAATCCACGCCTCAAAGCGCACTGTCCCTGCAGAACCTATTATTACAGAAAAACGGACAAAACGCAAAAAGGACAGCGAATGAAAATTCAGAGTTTGAAATGACACGAAGACACATTTGCCAAATGGATTATTCGTGTCAGGCGTCGTCAGAGACAATGGTCTTTCTTACCGTGGGATTATCTGCCCTTTCGATCGCTTCTTACTGTAGCTATTCGCTTATAAGTATGCAGATTTCAAAACCACAAAACATCATCCTAAAAGAAAAATTGGTTGGTTTCGTTGTATTTTATGGCATTAGACAACCCCCTTTTTGGTTTCATAATTATGGCGTACGATATTGTATTTTTTCATTCATCTTGATGGGGTATTGGGAAAAGAATTTAACTAAAAGGTATTTAAACACATTTTTCAAAACTCATTTTCCTATATCAACACATAAGATGATACCCTAAACAGGTTACTACCACTCGTGATTAGATTGAAAACAGGAAGTGTTGATATTTACCCTTTCCTTCTACTTTCTCATATTCTCTATCGTCTCTTCTAGCGTCCTGGGAACTTCGTCTTGGGGACTTCGTGTCTGGTCTTCCATGGGAATTTATCTTTATCAGAAGCCCGTGTCATTGGTAGGTTTTTTAATAATACACAAGGGGACTTCGATTTACTTAGATCATTTTTATTCTGGAAATTCCCCCCAGACTACCGCGTTAGATTGATTCAGCAGCGTTGCATAACACGATTTACCATCGTCTGGTCTTTGGCGATCTGACTAAAACTTCTCTCTCATCTAAAACCGGAAGGAGGGTTTCTCACCGATTCTTACGGTAATCCAATCGGAAGAAGATCAGGACTGAGGTCAGGCTTGTCATCAATCCTTCAAGGCCACCGCTGACTTTATAACAGCCATTTTGGTTTCTACACACTGTTACATAAGTATTAGGAATCCTATAATTATGTAACAGAAAGTAATGGCGATGAAGGGGTACTCCCACACTCCCAGAGTTTTTATGTACTTCTCTTAGAAAGTAAAACTTGTTCATTATACACTCCAGGACATTCCCAGGGTATATATTTATCCACACCTCCGAACGAGTAGGCTGTGACCACAGGGTCAATTTGTTAAGCTGAGTTTGACTGGTTTAAATTTCAGAGTTTTTATTCTCCCAAACGTGGTTGCCTATTCAATGTTAAAATAGCCGGGCCGCTCTTAGCTATTTTAGCCATTAAGCTGGAGTGAGGAAATTAATTGGATTCATTACTTATTCCCAAGATATTAGTGCAATGGAAATTGCAACATTACGTCCACAATCCCAAAATCGTCAATACATAGCGATAACAGAACAATTAAATATTTGATTAAAATAGATAAATCTATTCCTTTAAATCAACGTTTGAATCGTTTACCATTGTAATCAATATGATTTAATTATATTAGTTAGCATAATAACTCTATATACTATGAAATGACATTATAAAAAATTGAATTATTAATATTAAATGTAAAAAAAATATTTGTAAAATGGTTATCACATTATTAAAATATTTGTGTTTACTCTCGCCTCTTTCAGGAACAGCTTTACTAAAAAGTTACAAATAGATAAATAGCCACGATTATTCTGTAAAATTTATGTATAAATTATTCGGAAATAATTATTTATAAAATTAATAGCGTACGCGCACAGTCTTATTTGAGGGGACAAAACTAAGTTTCCGCCATCTTATAATATAAATAATATATATATATAATATACACTTCCTCTTGATAAATGAAAAATGTTACCTACTTTATGATACAAACCCGCTATATTGATTTTTAACTCCCTCCTCCCAGCATACTTTCAAAAATAAATTTTACACTTGCCCGGAAGTGGGTTATTCTTGTCTTTTTTTTTTATTTTTTTTTTTGGGTGGGGGGCGTTCTCTTCTTTTTTTTTTTTGCTGGTATCTATAATAGATAGATAATTAGGGAGTATCCCCAAAAAATCAGGAGTCGAAGTCCCTACAGGTGGTGTGATGCTGACTCACAGACTGTTACCAGCAAACTCCTTGCGACACTACGCCTGCCCAACACTGCAGTCCTTAACTTTCCTATTGAGTCACACGGCAGTGTGAGGGAGAGGTTGCTGCCTGGGCAACGGCTCATCATTCATATCAAAACCGCCCAGTATGTAGCTTTTAAAAAAATTAGTCACTACTCATCCATCTCCCGTAACGGAACGATGCAACAACACACAACAAACAATGAGATAGAGAGAGAGAGAGAGAGAGGAGAGGGAAAGAGGAGAGAAGAGATGATATGCCTCGATATAATAGAGATAGATTAGATATGAACATGCCACAAATAGATAGAAAGATAATAGATTAGATATAGATATGACATGCCAAAATACGATAGATAGCATAGATATGACATGTCGAGATAAGATAGATAAGATAATAGATAGACAGAGAGAGAGAGAAATGGAGGGGGGGAAGATTGAATGGGCCGAGCACTGATCATAGAAGATAGATGATATGACAAATTTTGCCGAAATAGACTAGATAATAGATAGATCGATAGATAGATAGATAGATAGATAGATATGACATGCCAAATAGATAGAATAGATAATGAAAACATGCCGAGATAAGATAGAAGATAGCATAGATAGAATGAAACATGCCGAAATGATAGGATAGATAGATAGATAGTCGATATGCATATGTGATGCCCCTCTTTTTAAACATTTTGCTTAGCAACTGAACTAATTGCTGAAGAGAATTTCTCATTTTGTTTCTGTTTCACACGGTCAATCTTATGGAAAACAATTATTTATTAGGAAAAAATCAATATTTTGTGGCACATTTAACTTCAAGGCGCGAAAAAAAATTTAAAAAATTAACTTAAGCAACTAAAAACAAAAAAAAGAACATAATAATACAAAATTAAAATCGCAGGGCAGTTACAACAACAACAACAACAACAACGAAACACTAAGAATAAACAAAAAATAGGGGTGTGGCATTTGAAAAATATGGCTGGTTAATACTGGAAAGATAAGAAAAAAGATAACTGTGAAAACGAGGCTAAATCTGTTTGAACTGACAAATTTTACCGTTCATCAGAGAAAAATTCGCATCGATCGACGTAATATTATCACATTACTGAGATTATCCAGATAAACAACGCTACTATGATATAAAAATCGATACAGCAATTACACACCACACACAACAGATACCACCACACACACACACAAACAAACATACAACACACATATATTATATATATGGTGTGTGTGTGTGTGTGTCTGGTGTGTGTGTGTTGGTTACAAGTCATAGGAAATTGGGACTCGTCGCCCCGAGTTCAAATCCTGACGTTGTAATTTGCAGTCACTAGCGCTAAATACCTGGAAAGGTATGAGATTTCTACCCCTTCCATTATGGTCAAATGTAGGGCAGGAACTGGGCTTCTTCTAACCCTTTGGTAGCAACCCGGTCTAGAAGGAAAATTCTGAATAAAACCTGTCTGACTCCGCTAAGACATTGACCTTTTGTCACATCTGCTCGTGCGGAGGGTTGGTAAATATATATATATGTGGTGTGTGTGTGTGTGTGTGTTGTGGTGTGCATGTGCGTGAGTGTGTCTGTGTGAAAAAAATGAGCTGCCACACTCAATGACTTCACGCTTAATCACCGACAACGAAGTAATCATCGTGACGCCCACCGGTAATCCCGGACAGCATGTAAACTTCATGAAAAATTGGAACAAAAACTACAAGTTCATAGACAACGAGTAATGTTTACTCTTTGCCTCGCTGCAGTGTGTTCGGATCTGTTTCAATAGATTTCCTATTCCAGTCAAACAATTTTTAAATAGACTGAACCGACAAAGGCAAAAATCAGGAGTCCGCCAGATTCTCTAGGTCGTTCTCTTGTTCTGCGATACATTTATTTTTCTCGAACTAAGAAAAAGCCTGATTGAAGATCTATTGAAGCAGATCGATACACACCTTGCAAAGGTAGGCGAAATAAAAACATCACTCATTAGGAACTTTGTGTTTTTTCAATTTTCTTTACTATTCACACACACACTCGACACACTCACACACACCACCACACACACAAACATATATATATATATATATAGCTATATACTATTTATATAGTATATTTAATATAGCATATATAGATCTTAACAGCGATAGATGATTGATTGATTAGTAAACTTAGACTACTATACGACATACATACAACAGATCTATTATATATATACTATATATATATATTTATATATATATATATATATAATATAGTAGAGAGGGAGAGAGAGAGAGCAGAGGAGAGAGATGAGAGATGTACAAACTGAATAAACAAGCTTAATAAAAAAAACTAGGATAGCTAGCTAAATAGCTAACAATTGTAAACATTCATTTGTTTTTCAATAATCAAATTCACATGTCGTATTAATTTCCTTTTTTTACAACATACATACTACATTATATATATATATATTATTATATATATATCATAATATATATATGGAAAAAAGATGGAATTGAAAACACCACACAATGCTGTTAAAGAGAAAAACAATTTTCATAATCATATATATATATTAATATATATAATATATATATATATATATGTGTGTGTGTGTGTGTTGGAGAAAAGTAGACAAACACGGTAAGATGTTGTGGAAACTTGATGTTATTGCGGGACGTGGCAACGTTTCGGTCTCTTATTAGACCATCTTCAGGACTTAATATTAGTTCTACTCCAATGATGGAAATTCTCAAAATGCTGAAGTGGCGGACAGGTCGTCAGTAGGGGAAGTGTAGTTGGGGTGGTTAGGTGGATTCTTCTTCTCTCTGGGAATGGGAGTGCCGAAATGAGTGAATGGTGGTAGCCACAGTGTTAGAATACTTATATATATATATATATATATATATATATATATATCAATTATAATTATATATAATTATATATATTATATTATATAATATATTATATAACAAGTATATTAATATATAATATATAATATATATATATATATATATATATATATATATATATTATATATGGTGTGTGTGTGTGTATTGTGGTGTGTGGGAATGGAAGGAAGATGAGGAAATTATCCTACAGTATGTGGAGAAAAATTTTTTAAAGAAAACAAACACAGGATTCAGAACGATGAACTCTCATGTCAGTTTTTTTTTTTTAAAAAAATCTTCTCAGACACTTGAATATTTGTATTGTAGTAAAAATTAAGATGTTCAGTGGTAATGTTGAATGGATGTGAAAACCGTTATTTACCGTTATTAACTTGGCTCGTTTTTATAGATAAAAGCCGTGACGTGATCATTTGCCTTGTTGAGCGAAAATTATTATATTATATATATATATATATATATATATAATATATATAATTGGGAAATATGTGCTTAATTGGAAGGCCACACCTAATTTGAAAATTAATTAGTTGATAATTTAATGATTAAGGCGAATAGATCTGTTCAATGTAGCGTAAAAATCGAGAAAAAGTCAAATCCTCATGACATTTCGGCCTATTATGTTGGAATTCGAACCCTAACTGTCAGGCTGACATACGGGGATTAGTAACATACACTATGGTTCCAGGAAAAAAAAAATTTGTCCAGCAATTCGCATCTCAAACAAAGTGTTTGCGTACTCTCATATAATATCATATTATATATATATATATACTGCATATTATATATATATCGGTGAATGGTATTTAAGTGTTTCCATTAGATTGGATTCAAACCATTACTGAGAACATCAAGTACAGATAATGCGTATATACAATATAATAAATCAGAGTATATATTTATTTTCAGATAAACCATCCCTATTAGTTTTCATATATAATATTGCAATATCATTTTAAAATTTAGTTGTGCATCACCCGAGGCATTTTTTTGGTGGGAAGGAGGGTAGTCTAGATAATGACATTAAAATAATTTATATAGATTCTATTGATTTTGCTGAAGCATTGCTAAATCAAATGTTATAAAGTATATTATTATATTTTTTACACTATCTTATCTTTTATTGTCAAAAAAAGGATCAATGATTTTTTAATATTGAAGTATACATTTCATATAAATCATTCGGAAATTCATGACATCTCGACAGACGTACATCCTCATTCCATAAAAAATTTAGTTAAAGGCAAAAATAATTGATAATGATTTTACATTAAAATAGAAGCATAGTACGTAATATTGGTCTTTAGAATTAAGGAAGCTTTACCAGCAAAAATTATTATCTATTATTTATTATTCAATTATTTATTATTATTATTCTTATTATTTACTCCTTTTGCAGTTTTCACCATCAGCATCAGCTGATGTCTTTCACTGGAGTCTGAGGACAGGCAAGTCTTCTCAGGTTCCCAGGGACTCTTTCTGAGTATTCTGGAGATTACAGAAGTGCAGTGTTTTCTGAATGGTCCAATTCTCCTTCACTTCCGTTGAGTTTCACGATTCAGCGTAGCTAATGGTATTTCACTGGAGCTGAATGACACCAAGTACACAGGTCTCCAGGACACTTCAGACGTATTTCTAGCCGGATTGCCAGCAATGCTTTATTTTGGATGTCTCTATTTCTTCCTCTGGATTTCCAGTTTCTTTTCCCAAAGCTTATTCTATTATTTTCATTCTTATTATATATTGTTTGTTGCTTGTTTTAAGTTCCGTTATGCTAGTTTCAAACTTACCCCAAAAAGCTGCGCCTGTTGCCTGGGGCCAGAAGAATATAACGACCAACACCTTTGCAGAGGGGTGAAATATCCACCAATAGGACTACGTGTTGGCCGGGGGTAGCGATTTTGTGATGCTTAAGATGGAACCTTGTTGTTGAAGCGGTCAATTGATAAAGCAACACGCCACGGACTTTTTGTTACCTTACTTAGGCTAGACGGACGGTTAGGAAGGCCCTATTCGATCCCTCGATCTCTCACATCAAAACAACTAAGCACCTATATTATTGTCCATCTATTCGCTTATGACCAAGGCCCAATCCCTTCTATCATATTGGCTAAGAATCTTAGTATTCTAAATTCAATTTTGGAGCTTCTGGGAGTGTGGAGTAACCCCCTTCATCGCCATTACTTCCCAGGGTCCACTTTGACCCAAAGTGATAGGTTACTTTTTAGGGTCCATCTATGCGATTAAAAATGAGTTTATAGAATTGTCGTCATAAAATTTAGTTTTATAAAAAATGATTTACCGGATCAAGTATGAAAACGAACAAAATGTTTTCGGCATAAAATAAACCAACATGCCGTAAAATTCCTATAAAAACAAAGCCCCCAGAAAGCGCGCTCTCTTTACAGCGGCTATCATCATCTCATTCCGCTGACAGCATTGACTCTCTTCTCTCTCTCTCTCCTCTCTCCTGCTCTCTACTCTCTCTCTCTCTCTCTCTGCTCTCTCTCTCTCCAACCAGATTTTATTTACATTTGCGTCGATAAGAAATCCGGTTTTGGTTTGTTCGTTATTTCGGCATGATATCAACCCATTTCGGCTTCATTTTAATGCCGAATCAAGTGAGTTTATATGTCTGTTGCTTACAGTACCTTGCTGTTGCTTAAATGATCACCATCCTCTGTGTAGACGAGAGCTAGCTGCTTAATTTCGTGAAATCAAGTGGGACCGATGCTTTCAATATTGTTGGCATAGCGCCTTCTTTACGGCACTAAAATATCTATATGCTTATATACTGGCTTTCAAATTATATACGTTATGCGCTTAATCGAAATCTAAAACACTGGCATTTAGTAGGAGTTGCTTTATTTCCTTCTTCGGCTTACGTGGTGGGCGGCTGGTGAACAATTGACGACTCAACTAGTGTGTGACGAGGCGTAACAGCGACGGTCCGGCGCGGGCGCCCGCTGCCGTCTGCTTCTGGACTGTCTATACTGCTCTGACGACTCGGCCCTCTGGTTTTGTATTGACGACACGCCTACGCATTTTCTTTATTCTTTTGATCTTGATAACGGGACCTTGTTTAATATTCTTTATCCTTTCCCATGCTTTCCTTTGACCGGAAACCATCTCTTCCGTTTTTTTAATCTTTTCGCTTTACGGGGAAAACATCCTTTGTTTTTTTTCGTCTCTTTGGTTCGTCGTTACTATAACAACAATATGGACTCTTTGACTTTAATAAGTGGATTGGGGTGGTTGTTTGTTTACGGCAACACACTTCTTTCGGGTCATAATGCTGCTCAATAAGTCATTTTCTAGTCAGTTTATCTTCACATAACTGCTGTTGTTTAATAGTCACCCATCTAAATAGCACAGGCTCATCGCAGCTCAACTTCGGTGATCTTGCTAAGAACCGTTGTCTTATCTGAGGGTTTCGTATTTGCCAGTTACCTAGGTCGAACGAAGACATGACAGATACTTAGAACTCACAAGGAAAGGCTTTGGGCATTAGATAAACCACGAAGGGAAATGCCAGAACAATTAAAACAACAACACCATATATACCCATCAACGCATGCTATCATGGTGATATATTAGATGACACGGGTCGGCGATACAGAAGTACGCGTCATGCGGTCACTGACTAAAACAAATTGCAGAGAAGGGACGCAGTAAGAGATCGGCTCTGGCGTCCCCACTTGTTTTTCTCTTTCTACCTCACCATTTCAAGCTAACGATAAACGTCAATGTAGTGGGAACAAATTACACAGGATAAGTTACAAGGTACGGGTTAGACCGCCTTTTAGTTGGGGACCATAAATTTTTCCCGGGACTCATCAAAGCAAAATATTGCATCCATGACGCACTAGATGTCAAGTAGCTGATCAGCATCACTTGTTTTTTTTTCAAATCATAAACCTCTGCACTTGACCTCTACGAACAATCCGGTTTTCTTTTATTTTAGGTACGACGCAGAGTTCCGTCCCAGCCTCCTGGCCTAAAAAACCGCTAGGCGTGATAGGTCAAGAAAAACAAACCCCAACCTATGAATGAAGTCCGTAGCTGAAGTGGTGCCTGCTGTATATGAAAAAGAATTTCGATTGAAGAGCGTTTTAATCGAACAAATATTTTTGTGTTTGAAGGCGTAAAATGTAATAAGCCAAATTTTGGAAATAAAATATAATATGTCGATCGACGGAAATTTCATCACGCAGGCACCACTACAGCTAGTGTCTTCAGTCAAGTGGTTTGTTGACCTATCACCGCCTATGCGTTTTTTTTAAGGCAGGAGCGCGGGAGCGGAACTCTGGCGAATACTACCTGTTTTTTTTAAATCCATGAAAAAAATATTAAACTGGGTTTGTAATTTTTATTTGGAAATTAATTTTCGTGTTATTTCTTATCTATCAGGAAATGGCATGTTAAATGTCGAGTGTTACAAAATTGGAGCCAGCCAGTAGGGAAATAATGGGGATTAGGTAGGGGGTAAAAGTGGTGGTAGAGGTAGTGGGAATAACGAGAGCGAGGGTAAGAGACCCCCTTTATTGTTTGTTTGTATCGAAATGGGACATTGATCTGTGTGGTAGAATGAAGGAGATTCAATTTCGCATATATTCGAAAACGCCAGCTCGTTCTTGGCAGCAAACGATTGGTCCGTTTTCTGTGAAATGCAACTCCCTTTTTCATTCTACCACACACAGATCAATGGGTCCATTTCGATACAAACAAACAATAAGAGGGGGGTCTCTTACCCTTCTGCTTCTCTAACCCTCACTTACCCACTACCCCACTTTTACCCCCTACCCTAACCCCATTATTTCCTACGGCTGGTCATTCTTGTAAACACTCGACATTTTAACATGCCAATTCTGATAGATAAGAATAACAAGAAATTTATTTCCACTACATACACACTAAATAAATACAACTCCCAAGTTATATTTTTTCATGGATTTAAAAAAAAAGGTTACTATTCGGCAAGTCCTCCCGGCCTCCTGCCTTAAAAAAAACGCTTAGGCCGTTGATAGGTCAAATAAAACAAACCCACCTATTGAATGAACGACACTAGCTTGTGGTGCTGCCGTATATGAAAAAAACACATTCGTTGCGACGACAAATTTATATTTTTATATTTTTCAAAAATTGGCTTACTCTTTAACGCCTTCAAACCACTAAAAAAATAATTTGTCGATAAAAACGCCTTCAATCGACAAATTATTTTTTTCATATACAGCAGGCACCCTTCAGCTACGGACTCATTCATAGGTGGGTTTGTTTTTGACCTATCACCGCCTAGCGTTTTTTTAAGGCAGGAGGCTGGGACGGAACTCTGCGAATAGTACCAAAAAATAAAAGAAAACCGGATTTCTAGAGTCAAGTCAAGTTTATGATTTAAAAAAAAAAATAGAGATGAATAGCTTTTTGACTTAGTGCGTCATGGGATGCAAATATTTGCTTTGAATGAGTCCCCGGGAAAATTTATGGGTCCCAACTAAAGCCGTCTAACTCCTACCTTGTAACTTATCCTGTGTAATTTGTTCCCACTAAACCATTGAATTTATAGTTAGCTTGAAATGGTGAGGTAAGAAAAAGAAAAAACAGTGGGACGCATGAGCACGATTTTACTGCGTCCTTTTAGATTTGTTTACGTCAGTGACGCATGACGCGTAACTATCTGTATCGCCGAAAAACACAATACAGTGTTCTATACTAAAATATATCACAATGATAGCAGCGTTGATGGTATTATTGGTTGTTGTGTGTTTTAATTGTTTAATGGCATATCAACCTTCGTGGTTTATCTAATGCCAAAGCCTTCCTTGTAGAAGTTACTAATAAAGTATCTGTCATGTCTTCGGTAATCGAACCTAGGTAAAATGGCAAATACGACCTCAGATAGCAACGGTTCTAGCAAGATCACCGAAGTTAAGCTGCGATGAGCCTGTGCCATATTTAGATGGGTGACTATTTAAACAACAGCAGTTATTGTGAGTAACTGATTTAAAAATGACTTGATTGAGCAGCATTAAAGACCGAAAGAAGTTGATATGCCGTAAAACAAAACAAAGCCAATCCACTTATTAAAGTCAAGTCATATTGTTGTATATAGTACGAGGCGAAACAAAGAAGACGACAAAAATAACAAAGGATGTTTTTCCCGGTAAAAGCGAAAAGAAGTTAAAAAACGGAAGAGAGGGTTTCCGGTCAAGGAAGCAGGGAAAGGATAAAGAAATATATAACAAAGGTCCGTTTATCAGATCAAAAGATAAGATGCGTAGGCGTGTCGTCAATACAAGAAGTCGTCAGAGGCAGTTAGACAGTCAGACAGCAGACGGCGAACAGAGCACAAGGAGCGACCGTCGACACGGACCGTCGCTGTTCGACCAGACCCTTCCACGTCCACCACACTAGTTATCCCAGCCGCAGTAGTCGTCATTGTCACGCCGCCCACCGTACAGGAGAAGAGAAATAAAGCCAACTTCCTACTAATGCCATGTGTTAGATTTCATTAAGCGACTATAACGTATATATTTGAAGCCAGTATATAACATATAGATATTTAGTGCGGTAAAGAAGGCGCTATGCAACAATATTGAAAGCATCGGTTCCCACTTGATCACCGAAATTAAGCAGCAATGAGACTGTTCTACACAGAGATGGGTGATCATTTAAGCAACAGCAGGTACTGTAAGCAAACAGATATAAAACTCACTTGATTCGGCATAAATGAGCCGAAATGGGTTGATATGCCGAAAACAATACAACGAACAAACCAAAACCGGATTTCTTTATCGACGCAATGTAAATAAAAATCTGGTTGAGGAGAGAGAGAGAGAGAGAGAGAGAGAGAGAGAGAGAGAGAGAGAGAGAGAGAGAGAGAGAGAGAGAGTCATGCTGTCAGCGTGAAATGATGATGATGATAGCGCTGTAAGGACGCGCTTTCTGGGGTTTGTTTATAGGATTTTCGCATGTTGGTTTTATTTTATGCCGAAGACATTTTGTCTGTTCATACTTGATCGGTTATTCATTTTTATTTTTAAAAAAATAAAAATTTTGTGAACACATTCTATAAAACTCATTTTTAATCCATAGATGGGACCCTAAAAGTACTATCACTTTGGGTCAAAGTGGACCTGGGAGTAATGGCGATGAAGGGGTACTCCACACTCCCAGAGCTCCAAAATTGGAATTTAAACATACTAAGATTCTTAGCCAATATGATAGAAAGGATTGGGCTTGTCATAAGCGAAATAGGATTGGGACAATAATATAGGTGCTAGTGTTTGATGTGACGAGTCGAGGGATCGAATAGGGCCTTCTTAACCGTCCGTCTAGCCTAAGTAAGGAACAAAGT
>CM042164.1:85433304-85438304 GCA_023376005.1 Doryteuthis pealeii | reverse complement strand
TAATTATTAAATAAATAATTATTTCGAATAATTTATACATAAATTTTACAGAAAATCGTGGCTATTTATCTATTTGTAAACTTTTTAGTAAACTTGTTACTGAAAAGAGTGCGAGAGTAAAAAAAATATTTTTAAAATTTGATAACCAATTTTACAAATATTTTTTACATTTAAATTAATAATTCAATTTTTTAATTCATTTCATAGTATATAGAGTTTATTTATCTAACTAATATATATTTAAATCATCCTTATTACAATGGAAACGATTCAAACGTTGATTTAAAAGGAATAGATTTTATCTATTTTATCAATATTAATTGTTCTTTATTCTATGTATTGACGATTTTGGGATTTGTGACGTAATGTTGCAATTCTCATTGCACTAATACTCTTGGGAAAAGTATGAATCCAATTATTCCCACTCCAGCTATGGCTAAAATAGTAGAGCGGGCCCGGGCTATTTAACATTGAATAGGCAACCAGTTTGGGAGAATAAAAACTCTGAATTTAAACCAGTCAAACTCAGCTTAACAAATTGACCCTGTGTCACATCCTACTCGTTCGGAGGTGTGGATAAATATATACACCTGGGAATGTCTGGAGTGTATAATGGACAAGTTTATCTTTCTAAGATGAGTACATAAATAACTCTGGGGAGTGTGGAGTACCCCTTCATCGCCATTACTTCTGTTACATAATTATTAGATTCCTAATACTTATGTACAGTAGTGTAGAAACCAAAATGGCTGTTATAAGTTCAGCCGGTGGCCTTGAAGGATTGAATGACAAGGCCTGACCTCAGTCCTGATCCTTCTTCCGATGGATACCGTAAGAATCGGTGGAGAAGACCCTCTTCCGGTTTAGATGAGAGAGAGTTTTAGTCAGATCGGCCAAGACCACGACGATGGTAAATCGTGTTATGCACGCTGCTGACTCAATCTACGCAGGTAGTCTGGTGGGGATTTCAGAATAAAATATGATCTAAGTAAATCGAAGTCTTGTGTTATTATCTAAAAACTACCAATGACACAGGGCTTCTGATAAAGATAAATCCCCAATGGAAGACCAGACACGAAGTCCCCAAGACGAAGTCCAGACGCTAGAAGAGACGATAGAAGAATAGAAGTAAGAAAGGAAAGAGAGTATACAACACTTCCTGTTTCATCCTAATCCGGAGTGGTAGTACCTGTTAGGGTATCATCTATGTGTTGAATATAGGAAAATGAGTTTTGAAAAATGTGTTTAAAATACTTTTAGTTAAATTCTTTTTCCAATACCCATCAAGAATGAATAAAAAATACAATATCTTCGGCATAATTTAAACCAAAAAGGGTTGTCATGCCATAAAATACAACGAACCAACCAAATATTTCTTTTTAGATGATGTTTTGTTTTGATCTGCAACTATAAGCGAATACTACAGTAAGCCGCGATCAAAGGGCAGATAACTCCCACGTAAGAAAGGACATTGTCTCTGACGACCGCCTGACACGAAATCCATTTGGCAAATGTGTCTTCGTGTCAATTTTCAAAACTCTGAATTTCATTCGGCTGTCCTTTTTGCCGTTGGTCGTTTCTGTAAAATTCCCAACAGCTGGAGGCGTTTGAATTTCTCTGAACATTTGAAATAACCGACACGACATTATGGTGAGGAAGGACACAATGTTCAATTCGGTCTTAAGATCCGAATAAGAGGTTGGAGAAAGTGTTCGCAATTAATGCAAACACAGCATGATCACGTTCTTCGATAAAATTCACCTCCTCGATATTCGGGATCAATATTTCTTCTTTTTATTTTTTCATTTTCGTTTACATTTATATTATTTTTAGATTATTAAGTCGAAAAAATGAGACAACTTTAAAGCCACTACTGTCTATGACATGCAATACTTCAGTTAGGCCCTTACTTAGGCTAGACGAGCGGTTAGAGAGCACCCCCAACCCCGTTCAATCGGCAGGACACCTCAAGCCCTAGAACCTACAGGGTGTTTGAGAGAAATTTTACAGTTTCATAAGGAAAAAGAAAAAGTGCTTGGTAACTACAAAATTTAATGGATTGTAAATAAATTCAAGAGGCACGGAAATCACACTAGTGTCAACAAGTTTCACTCAAAATAACCGGTATTAGGGTCGATCACAGCCTCAATCCTGCTCCGGAACCAGGAGCTAGCTGATGTTACAGTTTCCCTGTGTAAATCGTCTGTTAACAAACAACCGGATGTTGACGGTGTAAATGAAAAAATGTACTTATGAATCAGCAAAGCAAATTATATGATTTTTTATATTTATATTGATTAATATTAATTAATACGTTTGCATTAATTAAAATTAAATATATATATATATATATATATATATATATTAATTTCTATCTATTTTGGTCAGTTCAAATCTATATAATGACTTTTTCAGTCGTTTTGGCAGGTCATATCAATCAATCTATCTATCTATAACTCCCCTTCCTTTATATATATACAGTGACTTCTAGCCGAGAGCGAAACCAGACTGACTTTTCAGCAGTCGGACCTGTTTCCACCCTGCGATCCGTTGATGTCAGTAAGAGACGTACATTTTACCGGATGAATACAAACATCGGAAGATGTATGTTTCGATCATCTACAGAACTCGAGTCTGTAAAGAATATATATATATAATTGCTTTCAAGCAAAAAATATAAATAATAATTTATTCAACATTGCTTCTAAAAACAAACATCCAAAAATCTTATTCACTTCGCCGAAGAGCTAACGGCCGGGTTTGTTTACTAAATAAACGTCTACTTGCCTACTATGGCAGGGGCGTGTAATAGTTTCCTTGACAAGGTTAATTTCGCAGGGATTGTTCGCTATGTACCGGCGGCCGAACGGATATGGTCTCTGACTATGCCTGTGAAGTCCCGGTTTCGATTCCTGTCGGAGGGGAGTCGTTAGTATACATCGCTGAAGAGACTTAATAAAGTCGAAACAGTCTGTACGGTGTTCTGCATGGCGAGCCATCCTTTGCGGGATTTACTTGTCAAGTTTATTTTCTATAATTATCGAATTTTATGCGATACATGCATTTATAATTGCCTTCAAGCAGAAATATAAATAATGATATATATATATATATTTAAGAATATATATATATATATATATATGTGTGTGTGTGTGTGTGTGTGTGTGTGTGTGTAATTTACTGACAGGTTTAGGAATATATATATATATATATATATATGTATATATATTCCTAAATCTGTCTGTAAACCACAAACACACACACACACATATATATATATATTCTTAAATATACATAAATATATATTCCTACAACATATACATACAACATATTCATTCCTAAACCAGGTTGTAAACAACACACACATATATATATATATATATATGTATATATATGTGTGTGTGTGTGTGTGTGTGTGTGTGTGTATGTATATATATTGGAAATGTCAGACATGTGGTCGAATTTTGATTTTTAAGGCTGGATATGTCAATCATAGGAAATCTCACCATGGTCAATCCATGCAAATTCCAGGAACAAACAATGTCTTGTGCTATCTGTGGCAAAGTCTGTAAGTCGGCTTCTGGTCTTAAGAGAAATATGGTGGTGCATAAGCATTAAATTTTATCATCTGATTCATCTGATTAATTCATCGGGAAGGAAGTCCTTCCAATGTCATATTTGCATCAAACTTTGTGGATCTGCAGCAGGTTTGATGAGTCATTTAAGGGCTCATGCAAGGAAGGTTTCTGGTGGTGAACTTATAGGATTGTGAGGGACGGCAATGATCTGTAAAGATTATGCTATTGCTATTGCTGCTATATATATTGTATTCTCACAGCCGAGCTAAAGGGACAATTCTTCCAAACCTTTGTCGTGTCAGTGCTGCTGTACGGCTGCACCAGTTGGGCCCTAACGAAGCGCCTAGAGAAATAAACTAGATGGGGGTTGCACAAGAATGCTGCATACGGTATTAAACAAAACGTGGAATCAACACTCCACGAGAAAACATATCACGCAAAGTATCCGACTAAGACGAACTAAATACGCAGGACACTGCTGCAGAATCAAGGACGAACTCATAAGTGACGTCCTCCTGTGGAAGCCAGAACATGGGCGCGCTAGTGTGGGCCGGGCAGCAAAGACGTACATTGAACAGCTCTGTGTGGATACTAGATGCTGCGCATAGGACCTACGGAGAACAATCAGTGATTGGGACTGTTGGAGAGAGATTGTCATGGATATCCGTGCTAATTATGCGACATGATGATGATGATGATGATGATGATGATGGTGTATATAGAAATAATCTACTGAAGTTTCACCATGAGGTCATTTTTATTTCTATATACACCTTATTTCTAAATCCGCTCGACTAACGTATTGAGCACTTTATATATTAATTATAACACTGACTTAATCGATTAATATTTGTATCGACCATCAATATAGCGGTTAACTCAATATTTTATTCTCCGGTAAGTCATCTTCTTTATCATCTTATATATATATATATATATATATATATATATATATATATATTTCTTTATTCATTCTTCCTCATATCGTCGGATTCAATTCCAATTCCATTTTTTAAAAAAACAGAACAAATAAAACAGTCTCAATACCCAACCGTTGATTTTTCCCTAGCTCAGTTGGTAGAGCGTTCGGCTAGAAACCATAAGTTTCCCAGTTCGATACCGGCCCTTGCCAACTCAGCGTATGAGTAGCACAGGGATGTGTGGGGTAAAGTAAGCAGCTGATGGTAGGTATGGTTCTCCACCTCAGACGCTAAAATAATCTCCTTGGACTAGTGCTAGTAAAAAGGGGATAGACTCACTCGCTGATTGGCTGATACCGACTTTAGGCCACGCCGACGACTTTATTTATATATATATATATATATATATATATACATATATATTCCAAGCATCTGAAACAGATGTTTACATACAAAATTTATGCATATATTAAACTATATGCAAGGCGCTGGTACTATGTCT
>CM042164.1:85425804-85428304 GCA_023376005.1 Doryteuthis pealeii | reverse complement strand
TACTTTTGCTGGTGCTTTTAATGAGAATTGAAATTTACTCGAAGGAATGATCACCCGGTTATTTCCTATAACTCTAACATAAGCAAAGGGGAACCACTCTTGACTTGTAAATTATTTATCTATTTTCCCATTAAACTAACCCTAACCCTATTTTCCCATTAAACTAACCCGAACCCTAACCTTAACCGTAACCGTAACCGTAACCCCGTCTTCTTTTTCCTAGTAGATCAATAAATAAATAAATAAATAAATAATGTATCAGTAAAGAGTGGTTCCCCTTTGTTTATGTTGGAGTTATAGGAAATAACCGACCACCCCTACATATATACATATATCATCATGTATATATCAGTTTTCTTGAAATGAATTCTAATTATTTATATAAGTTCCAGTTGACGTCGTCCAGCTTGGTTGATGTAACACTCCACTTTGGCCCTTACTTATGCTAGACGGCTGGTAGGAGAGACTCCCTCCGATTAATGGACATCAAGCCTATATGATTTTCCCAACCCTATTGCCTTTATTGCAAGTTCCCAAACCTTTCTATCAGACATGTGCTTTAAGGCAGTGGCTGAGGGTCTTAGTCTCCTGTGTATGACGTTAAACTGCATCCAATGGTGATGTTCCAATTTTGGAGATCTAGGGTGTGTGGAGTATGTTCATTGTCATTACTCTCAGGTCCACTCTGACCAGGATTGGTAGTACCTTTTAGGGCCCCATTTGTGGTTTTGATGGGAAAATGAGTTTTAAAAAATCTGTGTGGAGTACCCCTTCATTGCCATTACAGATGGAAAAAATGTTAAAAAAGAAGTGAGTTTAAGAAAAAAAGAATATCCATTAAGCATGAATAGAGTGAAGCGTCTTCGGCATTAAATAAGACAAGAAGTGTTGGCATGCCGTAAAATCCAACAAACCAAACCTACTTGGTTGATATCCAAAATCTAACATTAGTTCATTGAAACCAAAAAATAATGAAATAAAGAAAGAAAGATAAAAAAAACAACAAAAAAAAAAAAAAAGAAAAATTTATGCAATTTGGAATTATTCAAATGTAAAATTTCATGGCTGATTTTTGTCTGGAGAAAAATGGAATTAAGAAAAAAGTTCCATTGTCAGAGCGAAATATAATTTAGAATAGAACTGGTTATAGATTATTAAAAAAAAGATGTCTGACACGACAGACTAAAAAGAAAGAAAATGCACACACCAGTAAAATTCTATCTTGAAGACGAATGGCACCTGTGGCAGCGAAACTGACTATCTTTTTTGTTTCGTGAAATTGTCTTTCACGTCATTTGTGTCACATTTGACAGAATCGAGACGGACATTCTAAACCAGTGACAACCCCTTGATGTCATCCGAGGCGTCTACAGAGAAGTCCAAAGAAATTAAGATGTTTTTTTTTATTACTTATTATCTTAAAAACCACCATAGAGGGCGGCATTTAGCCTAGCTCCTTTGGATTGGTTAGATTTTACGGCATGTCAATCCTTGGGTTATTTTATGCCGAACACGGTTTGTTTAATTCATTCTTGTTGAGTATTCAAATTTTTATAAATATATTTTTTTAACAACGTTGTGAATACAACAATAAAGATGGGGACACAGTCCGAAAAATTTAAATTATACAGACGAAATCTTTATAATACGACATCGAGAATCGAACCTCAAATAAGTTTGTGTGTGTTTGTGTGTGTGTGTTTTGTGTCAGTGTGTGTGTGCGTGTGTTTTGTGTGTGTGTTTGTGTGTTTGTGTGTGTGTGTGTGTGTGTATGTGTGGTGTTTGTATGTGTGTGTTTGTGTGTATGTGTGTGTTTGTTTGTGTTGTGTTTTGTGTTTGTGTGTGTGTGTGTTTGTGTTTGTATGTATGTGTGTGTGTGTGTGTTTGTATGTGTGTGTGTGTATGTGTGTGTTTGTTTTGTTTTGTGTGTTTGTGTATCTGTGTTTTGTGTGTGTTTGTCTCTGTGTATGTGTTTGTGTGTGTGTGTATGTTTTTTGAGTGTTTATGTGTTTGTGTGGTGTGTGTGTTTGTCTGTGTGTGTCTTTGTGTGTGTATGTGTGTTGTGTGTGTGTGTGTGTGTGTGTGTGTGTGAGCGTGCACACGCGCCTGCGTGTATGTGTTTGTGTCGGATGTGCATATGAGGATCTTCTGGCCAAGACATTGAACGGTGAACATCAAAGAATTTAGCGGCAACTGAGACAGACGTTGAACCTGGTTCACAGCCATTTGTTAAAAAAAACCCCAATAAACAAAAACAAAACAAAAAATAACCCACACACACATTTAAAAAGAAATTATCATTTGAGGTTTTATAGAATGGAGTAAATCCATGCCAAATCATCCAGACAATGTAAAATTATCACTCACCCCGTTCAATTTTTCTGTAATTTTTTCCATCTTTAGACTATGTTAACGTTAGACAATCCCCAATATTTGAGCTTCCAATTCCAAATTTGCATATCTTGGGCAAAAATGCTTTTATGAACCAATTCTTAGTAGT
>CM042164.1:85418304-85423304 GCA_023376005.1 Doryteuthis pealeii | reverse complement strand
TATACTCCCTCTGTTTCAAATCTTTTTATCTGTATTCTTATTTAGTTTCATTAGCCTTTCTAATTTAATACAATATTTTATTACATTAAAAGTTAAATACTTGCACCCGGAGGGTGCATATAT
Organism: Doryteuthis pealeii; assembly: GCA_023376005.1. Lineage (NCBI taxonomy): Eukaryota > Metazoa > Mollusca > Cephalopoda > Myopsida > Loliginidae > Doryteuthis > Doryteuthis pealeii. The sequence continues at coordinate 85,423,181 of CM042164.1, read as the reverse complement.
TTGCTAGTATATATGATGTAGTAAAATTGGATTATAGTCCTTAATCTTTAACCTGTTGAACACTGAAAACGATTTTTTCGTTAGTAGCCATTACTAGAGAGCATTTCTTTCTAGAAAAAAATAATTAAATATATATAAATAAAGTAAAGTCGTCAGGGCGGCCTAAAGTCGGTATCAGCCAGTTAGCGAGGGAATCTATCCCCTTTTCAATAGCGCTAGACCAAGCAGATTGTTTTAGCATCTGAGGTGGAGTGCCACACTTTACCGCACAGATCCCTGTGCTACTCATAACGGTGAGTTGGCGAGGACCGGTATCGAACTAGGAACCTTGTGGTTTCTAGCCGAACGCTCTACCGACTGAGCTAACCCGGCCCGTGTGTGTTTTTGTGTGTGTGTGTGTGTAAGGTCAGTATTAAATACTAATAAAGAATTCACAATCTTCTTTCTTCTATTACGAATTTCACAATTCTTATTTCTAGGAAGGTAATGAAATGAAATAAGAATACCCCAATTCTCCCCGGCTGAATAAGTCTTAATTTACATTATGAAAATATTGCAGGTTGACCAAAACTCATTATGTGGCAAATGATTACAAGGATTTGTTTCCATATTTGCATTCAGACTCCAACTCTGATCAATTATTTAGCAATTAATTTTGTTGTAATTCGCAACTTTTCTTCCAAAAACTATCTACGATATTTTGACAGTACATTTTATGTTTATGTTCATTTTTAGAAAATTCCCCTCAATTCCAAGTTCGATGACATTCTTATCTTTTAATTCCCATTTGGTCTTTTTACCGTAGTGCAATTATCGTAACCTTCATTTTAGATCACTTATCATTAGAACATCTCTGTTTTCACAGCCACACTTACATACACACACACACACACACACACACACACACACACACAACACACACACACACATATATATATATATATATATATATATATATATGCGAGGAAGATTCAAAAATTATATTCACTCTTGTTTTATGGTAGCAGTTTTAATATAATCATGTTATGTTATAATAATAATAATAATAATAATAATAATAATAATAATAATGGTATATGCATAAACCAGAATCTGTTCTTGAGAATGAAACACATAAAATTCTCTGGGACTTTGAAATAAAAACGGATCACCTTATCCCAGCAAGAAGACCAGACCTAGTGTTGATAAACAAAAAAGAAAGAACTTGTCAACTGGTGGATTTTGCAGTGCCAGCAGATCACAGGGTGAAGCTAAAGGAAAATGAAAAAATGGACAAATATCTGGACCTTGCCAGAGAACTGAAAAGGTTATGGAATATGAAAGTGAAGGTGATACCAATTGTGGTTGGTGCACTTGGAACAGTCCCAAAAGGATTGGAAAAGGGTCTGGAAAGTCTGGGAATCAGAGGAAGGATTGATACCATCCAGAACACTGCATTGCTGTAATCTGCCAGAATACTCAGAAGAGTCCTGGAGACCTGAGGAGACTTGCTGTCACTCAGACTCCAGTGAAAGACTCTCAGCTAACGCTGATGTGAAAACTCAAAAGGAGAAATAATAATAATAATCTATCCTGGAGAATGAGACGCACAAAATTCTCTGGGACTTTGAGGTACACACGGATCACATAATCCCAGTCAGAAGAACAGACCTGGTGTTGATCAATAAGAGAGAACTTGTCATCTCGTGGATTTTGCAGACCGACCGATCACCGAGTGAAAGTGAAGAAATCGAATATAATATATATAATATATATATATATATATATATATATATATATATATGAAGCGGTCGAACGATGTGTTTGAAATGGCGAAGGCCGACAATTTTTGGGAGATTATGTGCTTAATTAAAGTCATACCTAATTTGTTAATTAATTAATTATAATTAAACGAACTAGGCGTGCATATCGGTTTAAATGTAAAGCGTAAACAAATCGAGAAAAAGTCGATCTCTGTAAGTACATTTCAGCCCATTAGGCCTAATCAGCAGAGCTATAGACAGAGCAGGCTGACAGGCGGACACTCTAACCATTACACTAGCAGGCTTGTCCAAAATTTCTCGTTTATTTTAAACTGGTATGTATATCGCACTTTTTGGGCTACTTATGGCAGGACAGTATGAAGTTGACAAACGATGTGTTTGAAATGGCGAAGGCCGACAATTTGTGGGAGATTATGTGCTTAATTAAAGTAATTTATTTATTAATTAATTAATTAACAAATTAGGTATGATTTTAATTAAGCACATAATCTCCCTACACACACACACACACACACACACACATATATATATATATATATATATATATATACTTGGACCTTGCCAAGAGAACTAAGAAAACATGGAACATGAAGGTGGAGATCGGTCCAATTGTAATTGGTAATTTAGGAACGATCCATAGGGGTCTAGAAAATAGTCTGGATGTACTGGAAATCAAAGGAAGAATCGAGACTATCCGGACTACAGCATTGTTGAGATCCGCTGGAATAGAGTCCCGGAGACCGGAGGAGACTTGCTGTCACTCAGCATCCAGTGAACCACCGGCTAAGGCGGGTGTGAAAAACTCTAATGGAGTGAAAATAATAATAATAATAATAATAATAATAATAATAGTCTACTTCCACTTATATATTATATATATTGTATATTAGACTTCGATTCAATAGCTTCGGCTATCAGCGTTCAGGAATACATATATTTATGAATAATCTGAAATGGAAAATTCACTACACGAAACCCTTATTAGGTTTCATATATATATATATATATATATATATATATATATATATATCGGTATGGTTTCTCACGTTGGAATAGAGTGATGACGTGTTGATTGTAAAATGATAGTTATATACTTATCTCTGGACAGGCACTACATTGGAGAGGCTCGAATCTAGGTTGCTGTGCCGATGATGAGTTGGCTGACGATTCTTGGGTGTTTCGAGTCTGGAAATCAACTTGGGGTGCAGGAAGACATCTTTCCTTGTGCCATTTATAGATTTTAGTAATAACACAAGGCGACTTATCTTGTTCTCACGAGATTTTTTATTTTCCCCAAGCCAAAAACGACCCGGAGTGAGAACCGCGTCTCACTCAGTCAGCGCATTGTTCCAAACACCCCTAACATTCTCACCTCTCACTCTTCCCCCCCCTCTCTCTCTCTCTCTCTCTATCTCTCTCTCTCCCACTTTACCACGTGACACGTCTCGTTCAATAGAATTATGCCATGTGCCCTTGTACTGATTCACCCTTAATTTTTCCCCCCGTTCTAATCTATACATAATTCTTATATTCCTCCTAAAAAAACATTTCCGTGAAAATTTTCACGTCACTGTGTTACGTTCCTGGCTCTCCCCATTTCTATCATGTTACAATAAACGAAGCTGATTGAAATAGATAGAAAATAACCAACGTTAGGGAACTAATAACCTGCCACAGAATGCCCCAATCAAGTGCATATACAAGGGAGATTTTGAAAAAAATGATCTGCACACTTGCTCTATGAAATTCGCGCGCATTGTGGATTATTTGATTGGCTGAACCGTGATTAATCTGCGGAGAATTCGCCGGTTCGCCAACACCATCTCGGACAATCGGCGGTGGAGATTGACCGGCGTCCTACTCTCTCTCTCTCTCTCTCTCTCTCTTCTCTCTCTCTCTCTCTGTCTCTCTCTGTCTGTCTATCTGTCTGTCTGTCTCTCTCTCTTCGTTCGTCACGTTTGTTTGTTTACTTTTAAACTTCTCGATCCACTCAAACACACTTCTACGTGGTAGTGCAATGTGGAGCGACAGAGGGATAGACAGACAGACAGACAGAGGAGAGACAGAGAGACAGAGAAGAGAGAGAGAGAGAGAGAGAGAGAGACAGAGAGAGAGAGAGAGACAGACAGACAGACAGACAGACAGAGGGAAAATAAATTTATCACAGAGAATAAGAAGACTGGGAGAGTCTTTTGTTTTGTCGGTCAATCTATTAAAAAAAATGTCGAATGCGACAAAAGAAAATACTCTCCCAGTCTTCTTATTCTCTGTGATGAATTTATTTTTCCTCAAATCAACAAAAGCCCTGATGAAGATCAATTGAAACAAATCGAATCACTGCAGCCTTGGCGAAACAACCATCACTCGTTTTATGAACTTGTGCTTTTTCCATTTTTCACTATATTACATACTATCGGATTCACATCAATTTTCTCTTCATATATATATATATATATATATATATATATATGAGTGTGTGTGTGTGCGCGCGCACGCGTGTGTGTGTGTGTTTATTTATCTATGTTAGTTAAGGTAGTTAGGGAACTAAATGAATGCCCAATCAAGTGCATATACAAGGGAGATTTAAAAAAAAAAGACCCACACTCATGCTCTATGAAACTCGCGCGCATCGTGGATTATTTGATTGACTGAACCGTGATTAATCTGCGGAGAATTCGCCGGTTCGCCAACACCATCTCGGACAATCGGCGGTGGAGATTGACCGGCGTCCTACTCTCTCTCTCTCTGTCTGTCTCTCTCTGTCTGTCTCTCTCTGTCTCTCTGTCTCTCTGTCTCTCTCTTCGTTCGTCACGATTGTTTGTTTACTTTTAAACTTCTCGATCCACTCATACACATTTCTACGCGGTAGTGCAATGAGGAGCGACAGAGAGAGGACAGACAGACAAACAGAGAGAGAGAGAGAGAGACAGAGAGAGACAGAGACAGAGACAGAGACAAAGACAGACAGATAGACAGACAGACAGACAGACAGAGGGAAATAAATTTATCACAGAGAATAAGAAGACTGGGAGAGTCTTTTGATTTGTCGGTCAATCTATCTAAAAAAAAATGTTGAATGCGACAAAAGAAAATACTCTCTCCCAGTCTTCTTAT